>CANUEP010162234.1:0-17319 GCA_947857235.1 Jatropha podagrica
GGGGGGGGGGGGGGGTTAAGGGCCCCAGGATGGAACAAAAAAAAAATTTAAAAAAATAAAAAAAAAAAAAAAAAAAAAAAAAAAAAAAAAAAAAAAAAAAAATAAAGAAATAAAAAAAAAAAAATGAAATTAAAAAAAAAAAAAAAAAAAATTAATTTTAAATTTTTAAAATTTTTAAATTAAAATTTTTAAAAATTTAAACACACTTTTTTTTATTTTTTTTTTTAATTTCATTTTTTTTTTTTTTTTTTCATTTTTTTTTTTTTTTTTTTTTTTTTTTTTTTTTTTTTTTTTTTTTTTTTTGCATTACATACATAATACATGCATATTAGACGAGTTGAGGAATTTCTATAGTTTTGACTCTCCGATGTAAGACAATTATAAAATACTTATATTATTAAAAGCTTTTGCGGTATTGCAGATCATTTGTCTTAATGGTAGAGACTAAATGGATTTTTGGGTACTACTTAAGTTATTTATGGAAAATTTTCTTTAGGTTTTTGTCAAGCTTGCAAGAAGTATTTTGGGTAGGGGAAAAAATATTTAAATATACAAAAATTTTATATTTTTGACATAGTTTTCAAATTTTCAATATAAATTATTTAAAATTATATGAGTTTATAATCGAAATTTGAACGGTCTTTGGTGTGTTGATTTTTCACAAATTATACAAAGTAAAAAAAGAATATGTTAAACTTCAAATTTAAGATTTTATAATTTTAACTATTAAATTGTTTTATATTATAAGTAATTAATAATAAAATAAAAAATATTTTTGGTACAACTTGCGTTGGACTCAATCATAGTGCAAATTAGCCTAAAAAAAAGAAAATTATAGTGCGAATGGATTGAAGGAGCAATGCCCTTAAAAATTTTCTTAATAATTTTGGTATCTCTAATATGTCAGGGATGTAACTGTAATTATACACAAATTGTGCCAGTTGCAATATTTGTGGTATAACAAAATATGTATTCTCATCGTCCCAAAAAAATAATTTTTTTTATTATAATTAATCTTTAAATTGTCTATTATACCCTTATTGAGTTATTTTATTTTCAATAATCTCATTAAATTCTTACCTATTATTCTAATATAATAATTACTCTGGTGCTATTTAAGATAGATAAAATAGAAAAATTGTATAAATAAAATTATTTTTTTAATTATAATAATTGTTACTTTTTTAATTTCTATGAAAATAAAAAATGGACTATCGTCCGTGCAATGGGCGGGTTGACCATTAATTTTATTATTACTCTCTACATTCTTTTTATACAGAACAATTAATTTTTCATCAAGATTAAGAACGTAGTTTAACTAACTTTTTTTTTGTCTTTTTTTTTCTTATTTATCCTTAATATCTCATTTATTTTTTGTCTAACACCAAAGTATGCCTTAAATAATGTTTGAATCTTCAATGATGCTTTAAATGCTTTGTTAGAATGAAGAGAATAAAGATAGTTGCAAAAAATAAAGTGTATGCTCTGACTTATGAAGAAAAATTCATTTTTTTTGTTATTTATTTGGGAAAGTTGTGTGAAAATTTTTAATTTATTCTCATTTAACCTTCAACTGTCTTTAGCTATTGTACATGTAGTTTAAATATCGTGCAATTTTTAAATTTTCAAGTAAAATCTGTAAGGATTCTTTTTATTGTGGTCAATTTGAAAATTTCGTGGCAATTTTCTATTCAAATTTCATTTTAATCAATAATCAAATCACTTGTATGAGCAAATTTTTTCAATAAAAATTGATGTAAAGAATCAATTCTCTGAAATTTCTTAACATTAAATACTTATCTACACATTTGTTTAACAGTATATTCTCCACACTAAAAACATCATAAATGACTAAAATAAGGATAAGATATACTTTTTACATTGGCATGATTCCCAAAATTATCAAATTAGATAAAAAATTTTATAAAAAAAACACCTAGAATAAAAGTTTTTTCTATATAAAAAGAATGGAGATAGTATATTTTCTATACTTATCATAAATTTATCTAAATCGTACAGTAACTATAAAATTAATAAATTGTAATACAAATCAATGAAATTATGTGCCATATATAAGGTGACTTTTATAATTAATTTTAAATATTTAGATGTAAAATGAATTAATATTTCTGTTATTTTATTTTTATTATTATTGACTGGAATGACTTATTATGACGAGTGGATGGTAGAAGTTGACGAAATATTGAAAATAAAATATAATAAGTTTCCTGCCAAAAATGGATAAGTTGAGACAAATGAACATCGAAACGATGGTGTCACAGACACAAAGGACATAATGGCGTTTTTTAAATTAAAATCTATGTCACACATATCAAAGGCAATGAAACTGCCACGTAAGCTGATCCACACCACTCGCTCAAATAAAATGCTGTCTATTTTTGTCCCTACACAAATAAAAAAAAGCTGTCTATTTTATTTTTACGTAATTTCTTTTGAAATTCATAATTGGACTATTCATATGTTTTTTTTTTAAATATTAAGGGATTGGAAACTGAATTTTTTTTAATATAATATCTTAGGATTTTCGTTAAAAATTTCAAATAAGTAAAAATAATGAAAAAAGACATGACTCTTTAAAATCGGAGATAGAACAAAATTATTATAATTAATATAATTATTATTCGCTAATCTAATAATAAATTTTAAAGAAAATCGATAAGTAAATTTGAAAAAATTGATAGATTTTCAAAGTGTTTGACTAAATAAATTTTATGAATCTTTTGTACCACTAAATTCAATGGTTGAACAAATCACACTAGTGGACTTTAAAAAATAAAAATCATTATGTATGTAAAAAAGTATTTACAAATTGTACGTTTGTCCAAACAAATATTTTCTAAGTTTAATAGGGAAAAAAATAATAAAAACCATTCACTGGACGAGATAATTTTCCCGAAGAAAGAGAGTGGATTGAAACCTGAATTTAAAATTAGACTTGAGATTATAATAATGAATGTTATAGGAAAGAAAATTTATACATCAACTTTTTGTACTGCCATTGACAAGTTACAATAAATAAAGGTTCATATGATAATATTTCTGTAGGTTTAAGAATCACATAACTTCTGTTTAAAAAATTATACGGTAAAAAATCTATATTTAGATCAAAATTACTATTAGTGATACTTTTGTTATTTATTTTTACAAAATTTAGAGTATTAATAATTTTTTTTTAATTTATTCGTCATAGCAAAAAAGACAAATAATTAGAAACAGATGGAATATATCAATAAATTTAAGATACTTTTAACTTATTATACCTTTTTTTTTTTTTAAATGTCATTGAAATAGATCGATAGGTTTAAATTTGTAATAAGACGAATTTGAAATGGTTGATTTTGTTTCATTCTTGTAAGAAAGTAAGATTGGATAATTCTCTTTTAGCTTTTTATTTTTTTATTTTTAGTTTTGTAGTTTGAATAAATAATACAAATAAATAGTATTGTTGAAAAAGATTAAATCAATTTAATAAAAATTTTGAAATTTATTAAAAATTTTAATTAAATAAATAATAAATTAGGAGTAACCCCAAATCATCAATTTAAATAAAAAACTATCCATTTAAATTTTAAAAAATAAGAATCCAAACCATAAATGTATGGTTTTTAGTTACAGTTGAAAACCGAAATTATTGAGTTTGATTCAGTCCCGGTTTCAACTGATTCGATTTCAATTTAATTTCATTTCAAAAGAGAATCGTGGCTATACTTACATGGAGGGGTAAAAGAAATAAAACAAAAAGCTTAAAATTTGCCACGTCAACAGTTGCACGTGACCGTACCGGTTAAATTAAAAAGCATTAAAATAGTCGAAGAACTTACTATTGACTTTTGTGAGGATGGCGACCAACTCGCGTGCGTACAGTAAATAACATAATAAGGACCCACCGTCAAAGTCAAACAATGGAATATTATCCGTTCGATCGGTCGAATCTAAACCTCATAAAAATCCCAGGACATATAAACCCGAAGTTTCACGAAAGCCGACACCACCGCGAAGCATCCTATTTCCATTCCATATAAGAATTAAAATGAGTCCTAAGCTCTTTAAATAACGATAGATCCAAATCCAACGACCGGACCAAGGAAAAAACCTGCAAATGTCATCAAAGTTAATACAGAGAGAGATCAGATGCTAAGCTGAGAGTGAAAGAGATAAAAATGAATGTAGAGAGATCGTCTCTGTGCAATTGCGTGGTAAATTTCTTGCTAGAAGAGAACTACCTGTTAACGGCATTTGAATTGCTTCATGAGCTCCTTGACGATGGCAGAGACGACCACGCCATTCGCCTTAAGGAGTTCTTCGCTGATCCTTCTCACTTCCCTCCCGATCAGATCTCTCGCTTCAATAATCTCCGAGGTTTTCTTTTTTTCCACCTCAATTTTCTTTTAGTCGTTTGAATTACCTGCACTGTTAGCTTACTTGTCCTGGCTTGGTTTCTTGTTTAGCTCTTATTTTGGTGATTATGATACTGTTTGGTGCTTGTTTGACATTTCTTTGTGATGTGGAATTCAATTGAAGTGATATTCATGTGGAGTTTATTCTTAAGTGTTTTAATTGAATACTCAAGAGATTAGTAAGAGAAATTTTGAGTGTAGGATAGAATTTTTTTTATTTGTGGATGAAGCAAGGAATCCAGTTCATTTGAGGAAGTGATACCTTTATGCATTGAAGCAGAAGTTATTCGAATTCGCTTGCAGCATGAGAAGATTTAATTAATAGTCACTGCCACTGGAATGAAAGTTAGATATGTAGAGATGGTTTGACATTCAACAGCATTGCAGCAACTTAATGATAAGTTGTTAATGTGGTCAATACTGATTTTTCAGAAATTTGGCACCATTTTGTTAAGCATTACATTCTTAGGAATGGTTAGGCACATGACTTGAAAGCACAGACAAAAGGTTATTGAATGCAGACAAAGAATGCTGAGACCACAAAGGGTACAAAGTGGAGCACATTAATTATGTTATTGTATTTCCTTCTTAGCTTTAGGGTGCGATTTTATTGTCATACCTTGAAGAAAGTATTTGATGGAGGGTTTACATAAGCTTTTTTGTGTTAAATGGGGATTACAGTTTACAGTTAAGATAGGACATGAATAAAATATGTCTAACGAGCTTATGGGGAATAATACACAGGTTTTGTACTACATTCAATATATAAATCTACCAATAGTAGTAATTAGTTGTAGGAAGAATCAAAATGTATGTGTAGTTGTCCAGGTGAAATGTTTGAAAGTGTTACATCATAAAGAAAGACGGTAAGATTCTTTGTTATACAGAATTTGGCATCATTTAGGATGCACAAATCCAAAAATGGAGGAATGGTTCATCAACTATAGCACACCTAAGATGCTGGAAGGATGCACATTTTAGCGTGGTTTTAGTATTTCTGTGGATGTTGAAATCATGCTGAAAAGCAAGGTCATGCTGTAGTTACTGCTGGTGCTAGGGCAAAACAAATTAGATTGTTTGTTCTTATGAGATAGGATTAGCAAGGGTGCGTAGCAGGTTTACAATGCGACCAAGTAGGACAGACTAAGGTTGAGCTGCACTTGACTGAAAAACGAATCCATTTTTGTTTTTGGAAAATCGAGGTTTGAAATAGTGAGTGGATATTCTTGCAAAATTTGTTTTAAATTGGTATCACCGGTGTCCCTTGACTTATATATGATAGTTGTAATTTGTAATGATTAATCAACAGTTGTTCTTCCTCTTCTTGCCCTTTTTTGTTAATGGTTTTTAGTGAAAGCTTATTGCACTTTAGCATAAATTCTTTATGCATGTATAATTGTGTAGATACATGCATATAGATGGGCCTGAGTTACTATTTGATATGTAACTGCATTTTTATGCTTTATCTTGAATACAGAATGTAAGCGATGCTCTTTTCTGCCCCTTTATTCTTGAAAAGCAGTTGCAGACCCTCAGAATTTACTAGAAGAGAAAGAGGCAATAGAAGAGAGATTGGCACTTAGTGACTATGAGCTACGTTTGGCACAAGAGGACATCGCAAAGTTGAAGACTGAACTACAGAAGAAAAAAGATTTTCCACAGCTGGAATTGAGTGGTAAATTTTCATTTCTCAAATCAATTTCGTATGACTCTATTTTATGTTTTCTATTCAATATAAAAAATTATATAGTTTGTTGAGTAGTATTTGAAAGGGTGACCTTTGAAACCATGAGTTACTTACAGCTCTCTGATCAATGTAACTTTTATACAGCAGAGACTGCTACCAAAATTAAATAGGTATACTTTTTGTGATTTTTTTTTAGGGAAATACTAAGACAAATTCACTTCTCTGCTTCTCTCTCTCTTTAGAGGAAGGATTGACACCATGCCACATTACTATCCACAATTAAACTGCAGTCACTTGTAAGGCATTCATGTCATTAGTTGAGAATGACTTCTAGGGTGTGTGTGCATCTTATTAGATTTTTAGGGACTGGCATTTTAGTATGTGTTTTATATCATGAATATATGCTAGGCCAATTTGCATAAGCTTCTGAGCTGGATCTCTGATACATCTGAACTATGGCTGTGTTTGATTTGGATATGAAAGGAGACCCATTTCTAAGTTAGATATTTGGATTTCTGTGTTTTTTTTCCAACTACTTGTGCCCATTTCAGTATTTATAGCTCAAATAACAGTATAATTGTTTCAACATCTTCTCCAATTTTTTGAATTTATTAATTATGATTATTTTTGTCTACAAGCATTATTTTAAACGTAAGTAGCAAAAATCTTTGGATTTGCTGTATAAATTGTATTATTTCATTGGCTAGATAATATTTTTCTCTAATTTTTTATGAACTTTTATCTTGTATGCATTTCTAGATTCAAAATCAGATGATTCTGAGAGCACTGGACCAGAGATTCTACGGCAAAAGAAGGATGCTTCCTTTTCTAACGTGGGCCCTTTGAAGGATAATGAGCGTAGGGATCTTAACTGCGCGGTGAAGGAATATTTACTTATAGCTGGATATCGGCTTACTGCTATGACATTCTATGAAGAAGTATGTAAACCTTGTGATGCAAATTGTTTTGTTTTGTTTGTTATTATTGCCTTCCATGGTTTTATTTTCATATGAAGATCTTTTGTTCTGACACAAAAACAGGGAGGTCCTATCTTGTAAAAATGTATGCATGCGTTTCCTACAGTATTTTCTGCACTATGTTGTCTGTTGTATCATTTATTTAGCTGAAAACGGAAACCACTTGTTGGCTTATCCAAAAGTAGACAAAAGATGATAAAAAATACATGCCACACTATAAATGTGTTAGAGTTGCAAAGTTGTTGTGACAACTTATATATGCTGCTATGACTTTCTCTTATATATGCTGGGACTGAAGCTGGATGGCAGTGCAAGGGTAGAAAGTTCCTTTACTGAGCATTATTTGGGTAGCATGGTCCTTCAACTTTTATTTTTGATAAACACAAGTGACAAGTCCATATATATTAGTAGTCTGTTTGAAAATTTTCATATCTGGTTAAAGACAGTTTTTATATGTGGATTTTAAAATAGAAAAAAAGATGCTGTTGAAAATTCATATTGCAGAGTCTATGGATTTTCATTTACTTATTGCTATTGGAGGCAACATCAAACAGCAATTTCTTAAAATTTTGTCTTGCTTCAACATGTTTTTAGCTTTCATTTGGCATAAAAATGTCGGTCAAGACTCAAGTGGGTGTGTTGAATCTGTACATGTGCCCATCGGTCAAGTACTATTTGCTTGTGTACCTGTGTGAGAATATTTTTATTCATTTTGATTGCTCTACAACTTTTTCACTTCAGGTTATAGATCAGAATTTAGATGTTTGGCAGGATACGCCCGCATATGTTCCAGATGCCTTGCGACATTATTACTATCAATACCTTTCTTCCACTTCACAGGCTGCTGAGGTATTTTATGAAACATATGCTGGTTTAACAATTTGCTACATATATATAGCCATGCTAGACTTTTCAAATGTTTATTTAAATATGTGCTCAATGTCCTCCACAATTCTCCATCAGGCTTTGACTACAAGAAAGTACCATTTTTTGTGGCTTACATTTCTTATTTTTATGTGCAGGGCAAATATGATCACACATTATCGACTTAGCTAGACTATTTCTAATTGCAATTTTATTAGGTTATATTATGTTACTGACATGTGGTATGCAAATCATGTTCTAAAGTTATTTATGGTTAGGCTGATTCATTCCTTGATTGTTATCCACAGATTCTGTTTAAAGCGAAAAAAGAAAAAGAAAACTTATCATTGCTACCGATAACATTATCTGAAGTCTAATATCCACAGTTATTTTGAAGTGCACTATTTCATCCTTGTGTCTGTTGATCATGTAACAACCTTCAAATTTTTCTGTGCTAATACTTGCATTTGAGTGGTGCAAATTTAGATTTTGCAGTCATTATTAACAAATATGTATTAATATTTGATGTTGAGTAGAGGTGGGTTCTGTGCTGAAATGTAAACTTGTTTTCTATGTTGCAGGAGAAAATTGCCATGCTCAGAGAAAACGAGTCATTGAAAAAGGTCTGTGACAAGCTGAATCGTGAAAAAGAGAAATTACTCAAAAACAAGGATTTTGTTGATAAATCTTTAGAAGCCCTTCAAAAAGATCTCAAGGAGAGGGATAACCAGGTAATTCTCTGTTACTGCACTGCATCTTTATGCTGCTGCATTAGTTCTCTCATAATGAGCACCATATTGACTATATCTAAATATATGTTCTTAAATTTTAGATGCAAGAGTTGAAGCAATCTTGGGAGCTCCAGCGAAAGGAACTTAATGATTGCAGAATTGAAATCACTTCACTGAAAATGCACCTAGAAGGATATTGCTCTGGACGGAGCATGATTGCTAGTGATGTTGATTCTATTCAATCCCAGTCCTTGGAGAAGTACAAGGAAGAAATAGCAGCATTGCAGATAGAAATAGAAAGCTTGAAGGCAAAAAGCACAATACCTCCTGAATCTTTAAATCCCATCAATTATGAGGAAGAGTCTATGCGGACTGAAGAGAAAGTTGTTGAGATACATGAAGATAAAACTGTAATTTCTAACCCACGCAATGTGGTTGGAGTGCTAGGCAATGAAAATGTTCAACCACCAGTGACTAGCAACACTGGTAACCCTGAGGGAATTTTGTCAGATTTGGTGAGAAATCATTCAAATGGAGATATTAATATTGAAAGCAGTCAAAGAAGCTCCAAAGAAAATGGTGAACGACCATCAGAAGATGGTGGGATAGACATAAAATTGGACAACGTAAGTGTTGAGGCTACTTCTGAAAACACGGCAAGTTCATCTTCTTTCTCGAGCAAATTCTGTTCTTTCCTTATCCTTCTCTGGATTCTCTCTAGGTATTGAGAGTCTTGGTTTCTGATTAAATTTGAGAACGATATTATTGATAGGAGAACCTTGGTAGCATATTTTCTTAGGTCTTTGTTGTTATGCTTCCCTTTTCCTGTCGGATGGAATTTCGTTATATAACAGGAAATATGATGTTGCTTTGCAGGGTTTAGAAACCATTCAGATACTTGCAGATGCATTGCCCAAAATTGTTCCTTATGTTTTGATCAATCACCGGGAGGTTTGCTTTTTTCTAATTTATTATATTCTATCCAATGTCTATAATGAGTTTTCTTATACTGTATTCCACATTTTCGTGCACAGGAGCTTCTTCCCCTAATGATGTGTGCAATTGAGCGTCATCCAGATAGTACCACTCGAGATTCCTTGACCCACTTATTGTTTAATTTAATAAAACGTCCAGATGAGCAGCAGAGAAGAATCATTATGGATGTTGGTGATCGGTTTTGATCATACAATGAATTCCTTGATATCTCAATTATATTGTAGCATAGCTATACAATTTGGATCTGACTCCTGACCTTTATTTCAGGCCTGTGTTACCCTAGCAAAAAATGTAGGAGAAATGCGGACAGAAACAGAATTGCTTCCCCAGTGTTGGGAACAAGTGAGTTTCAGTAATGATTTTTTGGGGTTTCCAATCTGGCCCATTTTTAGATCTTTTTTTCTTGCTTTCTCTTTCCTCTTCTGACTGTTCTGTTTCATTCGTCTGGTTTCATGGATTGCAGATAAATCACACATATGAAGAGCGCAGACTGCTTGTTGCTCAATCTTGTGGAGAGCTTGCAGAGTTTGTTCTGCCTGAGATCCGTGACTCTCTAATTTTATCCATTATGCAACAACTGATAGAAGATTCTGCAACTGTTGTTCGAGAGGCTGCTGCAAGTAATCTAGCTTTACTGCTCCCACTCTTCCCGAATGTGGACAAATATTTCAAGGTCAGCCACACTAAATATGCTTTGAGGCAATTGTGGAAAGGAATTTTGATTTTATGGAATTGGCTATAATGACAGGTCTAGAACAGGTTGATGGCTCATTGGTCTAGGGAATGGAGCTTTTTCCATTAGCAATAAAATGTCAAGTTAGATGAAAATGAGAAAATAAGAGAGAAAAAATTATATTTTTCTGTAATATGTACATGAAAATTAAATTTCTTTGACACATTTAAGTTTCCTACAATGCTTAAATCAATTTGTGATAGGTTGAGGAGATGATGTTCCAACTGGTCTGTGATCCCTCTGGAGTGGTGGTGGAAACTGCACTTAAAGAGCTACTTCCTGCAGTAATAAAATGGGGAAACAAATTGGAACACATTTTAAGAACTTTGCTTTCCCACATCTTGAGCTCTGCCCAGGTATACTTCTTTCTCATAGTTTATTTCTTGCTTTTACTTGTACTTGGTTTATAATGATTGTATCCCTCTACCATCTTCAGCGCTGTCCACCTCTTTCCGGGGTTGAAGGCTCGGTGGAGTCACATTTACGTGTTCTAGGGGAACGAGAGCGCTGGAATATTGATGTCTTTTTGAGAATACTGATGGAATTGCTTCCCTTTGTGCACCAAAAGGCAATTGAGACTTGTCCGTTTTCTTCAGTACCAGAGTCAAAGGATGGATTCTTCTCTTTGTCATTACTTGAATTATATTCAAAGTAAGCTCTAGCTGTCTGTTTCATTTTTGCTCTGTTTCCTGGTGGAGAAAACCTTTAGTATTTTTGTCAATCCTGAAATCTCGGCGGTGCAAATATTTTGGTTTTGATAGATTTTAATGTCTTAATAGGGGACATGTTGACTGGTGGGCATTTGAGTGGATGCATGTTGATTGCTTTCCTGATTTGATACAGCTGGCCTGCATGTTGCCTCAAAAAGAAGACCATCTAAGAAACAAAACAACAAAGGTAATCTGTCTGCTTGGGATTAATTCATTAGAATCTAATTTGCTGCCATGTATTGAGGACAGTGCATCAGCTGTTTCTAATTTGGAAAATGGTTTGCAGTTTTTGCTGGCCGCAAGTAAACACTTCGGGGATCCCTATCTGGTACACATAATGATGCCAGTGTTCTTGGTAGCAGTTGGGGATGATGCTGATCTTACATATTTTCCATCTACCATTAATTCAAAAATCAAAGGTATCAGTGCATACATTTTGTGAATTTCTTTCACATTATTGTTTTTAATTTGTTGTTTCTTTCTTACAGGTTTGAGGCCAAAAACTGTTGTGGCTGAGAGGCTTGCTACAATGTGCGTTCTGCCACTCCTTTTGGCAGGTGTTCTAGGTACTCCCAGCAAGCATGAACAATTAGCAGGCTACTTGAGAAGGTTGCTAATTGAAGGCAGCCTGAAAGAGAATCAGTCGAAAAAAACCAGTGTGGAGATTATTGGTGCTGTCCGCTTTCTTTGGTTTGTAGACAACCACATGCCTTTGTTTACCATTGTCTGTAAGTTATATGTGACTAATTTATCAAGTTTCTTCCATGATGCAGTACTATTGAACAGCACCACAGTATGATATTCAGTATTTTATGGGAAATGGTTGTTAGTACCAACATAGATATGAAAATCAATGCTGCTTTTCTGGTGAAAGTCATAGTGAGTTCTCATTGCTCTTAATCATCACTTGAAGCTATTCCAGCATTGTTTTTTTTTTATTTTTTATTTTTAAATATCAACTTCACCTGACATTATTTTGAAATTCAAACATTTATTAATTCCACAGGTGCCATACATTGATGCGAAAGTTGCTTCTATACATATTTTGCCTGCCTTAGTCACTCTTGGGTCTGATCAAAACCTGAATGTGAAGTATGCGAGCATAGATGCATTTGGAGCTGTGGCACAACATTTCAAAAATGACATGGTATGAATGTTCTTTCCTGAAGGGATATTGGCAATCTTGGGGAAGCAGTTTGTATGTTTCACTCATCACATTTGTCTTGTTTCAGATTGTTGATAAAATACGTGTTCAAATGGATGCTTTTCTTGAAGACGGATCCCATGAAGCTACCATTGCTGTTGTCCGTGGATTACTGGTTGCTGTACCTCACACGACAGAGAGACTTAGAGATTATATCCTAAATGTTTGGATAATTGACCATTTATTTTGAGAAAATTCTGTCCGTGTTTTTCAGCCATTCACAACACTCTATTTGTCTTCTAGTTTTAAATATGTTATGTCACTGTTTCCTTAACGTTACACACATCTACTGTCCAAGATTTTTCAATTTTCTGCCGCACCAGCATCTGCAAGTGATGTCATGCGTCGCCGTGAGAGAGCTAATGCCTTCTGTGAATCAATCCGTGCCTTAGATGCTACAGGTTAGAAGACAATCTTGTTCTCTTATACCATCTTGTTCTCTTTTACCAACAGTTCCGTTATTTTGTTTGATTTGCTACCCTTTGACGAAGTACTTGATGAACGAACTTTATAGAAATATCAACATGATTTTTATTCATTGACCATTGGCACCTGATTGTTACATATTTTTTGCCCTGGAAGACCATGTTGGAACCCCGTAACTGAAGAAATAGAAATCAGGGGCGAAATAGACAACATGATAAGCTTACGGGCTCCAAGATAGGTTTCTCTTTATTCTATTGCAGATAAAATATCACATCATCTCATCTTTACATGCTGCAGATCTTTCTGCGACCAGCGTGCGGGAATACCTGCTACCAGCCATACATAACCTGTTAAAAGATCCGGATGCATTAGATCCAGCTCACAAAGAAGCTCTAGAGATAATAATGAAGGAGAGATCAGGTGGAACTTTTGAGGCCATTAGTAAGGTGATGGGCGCACCTCTTGGGATAGCATCATCAGTCACAAGTTTATTTGGAGAAGGTGGGCTGTTGGGCAAGAAAGAACCTGTAGACCATCAACCACCAGAGCCTGAGACCCCAAAAACATCACCAACTGGACCAGCCGAAGATACGAGATTCAGGCGTATCATGCGGGGTAATTTCACAGAGATGCTTAGGAGTAAAACTAGGGGTCCGGAAGAAGCACAGCAAAATCAATAATTTTTATAGTTTACCAATTATCTCTGTTATGGTCTCCTACGTGTTTGATTTTATTCTTAATGCATGAAGAGTTGGGACCGCCTCAACATCATAGGCAAGAACTTGTTTTTCCCAATCCTTTATTTTTTTTTTTTTTTGAGATTTTTATTGTACAGGGGAAATTAAATTTGAAAATAGGTTATTGAATTGAATCCTTTTAGTTAGTTACTGGTTAGGCATAATATATTTATACTTATATTACGTGGCTTGATTTGGTTCAAAATGACCTTATCTTCTGGAGAGTACAAAGATGCACTTCCAAGGAAATTATAAATTATTTCTGTGGAAGTATAATTTGAATGTGTTTGATTTATAAATCGATTGAAGTAAATTGCTTTTAAATTACAGAAGATAATAATGTCCATAATGTAAATTTAAGTGCTTTTAGATAATAGGATATTGGTAAATTTATTGTTTTTAATTAGAGAATTGCAACTTTTTTAACTGTTTTTAAAGAAATAAAACACAAATTTTTTATACAATCTTCCTTTCTTATCTCAATAGGTATCACTTTAAAATATCAAAATCAGTCCTTTTTGTCTTAAACATAAGTTACGAATAATTAGATCAAATTATTTTTTATTTTATTATAATTTAAAAGTCTTTTAACGATGGATTTGTATTTTGGGACGGAAAAGGTGTGAGATTTGTTTCGCATTGTGCTTTGCACTAACATTTTAAAAAATGAGCAATCTACTGAGTGCAGGACACTGGTGAGGGATGGTGGCCTGCGAGTACTGGATTAATGGCTTTTCTGAAAGATAAGCTGTGAACAACGTCCCTTCGTACTCCATGAGATGACGTTTTCTATGTACACCTGGGCTTGAATACCGACCGGCATTATAAGCGAGTATCAGTTGGGAAAGGAGTAAACTTTGGTAGTAAATGAGTACCTGCTGTTCGAAAATTTCTGGGGTCGTTTAGGCATGGCCGGTTCACTCAACGGCGGATTCCAATTCACTGAATCCGCAGTTCAAAAATTTTGAAGTTTTGAAGCTGAATCGCCTTTAAACTGCCAGTTTCAGTGTAGTTCCGTATTAACCGAAAATTCAATTATGTTTCCGGCCATATGCATATTATTTTTATAAAAAAAATAAAAATTCATTTTCAGCGTCCTTTTCCCTAAAGAGATTATCTGTATAAAAAAATATCAGTAAATCTTTTTTAAAATAATTTTTGGAATGCTAGTAAGAAATAAAATGCATTAATTATAATTTATAGGTATAACTCACTCGGCAATATAGATTGAACACATGAGAAGAATTTTCAAACTTATCTGCAGGGAGGAATGAAGAGCTTAACCGTTACTAAACCTGGACTGAATTAGCGGTTTTTTGTATCTAGAATCCGAATAAATATTTTAAATAGTGGTTTTTTGTATTTAGAATCCGAATAAATATTTCAAATAGTGAAAAAATTTTAGACTTGCATAGAATAAACTAAGTGAATTTTTTAAAATAAAAATAGAATTTTCAATTTGAATTAGACCAGAGCGATAATTTTAGATTGATTTAAATTCATTTTTTAGTTTTTACATGAATCTTAACCAACATATAAATTGCAGATATCAATTCAAAAGTTTGAAGCAATAGTTTTGGTCTGATTTCGATTCGAACCAAACAAATAGACTAAATTAAACATAAAAACAAAAACTTTCGATGTCCAAATCTGAATTAAGGAAAATAAAAGATAAAAAGTTATGGAGTCTGTAGTCTTTTTCTTCCTTAGAAACATTGCTTCTCTCGATCTTGCATGTAATTCTTAAAAATAGCAACATGATTTCTTTGCTAGCTATAAGAGATTCTTGATTTTCTCTTTTACATTACTGAAATATAGGACAAGACTTGTGTAATTATAAAATCATTCTCTCCTCTCCAAGTCTTTAGGTTTGTATTCAAGTATTGAATTTTTTTTTTTTTTTTTTTTTTTTTCTATCAGTAGGAGGGCTATAAGCCCAAATTACATAATCATCAAATGGGCCCAAAAGCTTCTACTGCATCTGCATACAGTAAATTAGAAACAAAAAGAGAAGGAGTCTCCAGCATGTGCACTCCACGACAAAGGGCTAACCAAATCATCACAAGTTTCATCAAATTGTGAAAACATAACAAAGATAAATCAATGAACTGCTAGCCTTTTTAATTTAATTCGGTCCATTGATAATATGTAATAATAATTAATATATTTAATTATTATTTTGAGTATTTAAATAAATTTAAATATCCTAATTATATATATTTTTAGAGAGTTTATGTTTTAGTTGTATTCCTTCCATCTACAATGATCCAACTAAATTTAAGAAAGAAAAAAAATGAGAAAACTTCTCTTTTTACATTGACACAAAAATAATATTTTCTAGAAAACCTGACTTCTCTTTAATTGCTACAAGAGACAGTATGATTTTTAACTGTGCATAATATGAGTAGTTCTAATCAGTTAGAACCGGCGGTTCCAATCGGTTTCAATACAATTTTTTTTTTTTTTTTTTTGAAAATTTTCCATCAAAATCTTCAAATTATCCTCTAACAATTGCAAACAGAGTATTTGTGTAAGTTAGATTTTTTATTTTAAAATTATGCAAACTGCCTGAAAAATCAGTTGAAAAAACCGTCTAGAATGGCCAGTTTTGAAACCATTAGCTTGGGTTTCGATTCCACTTTTCGAACAAGAATACGCAGTTCTAAAACTTTGGCAACCTCTACTAACAAGGTGAAGCCAGAAAAAAAAATATTAATTTCAGTATGTAACACATTTTATATTTATTTCTACAGCCATATTATTGCGTATAGATAATTTGATTATTCATATTTATAGATTGGAAATTATGATAATAATATTTTCTTAAAGTAATATATATTCTTTTACATAATTTATAATGGACGGTGACAGAAAATTGAACTTAAAACTACTGATATCTATTGAAAATTCAATTTTTCTTTTTATTTTTATTTTTGGCCTCCAAATATTTGAAGTATAACTCATAAGCTGAGTCCACTTGACAATAAAATATTAAAGGAAAAGGCCAAAAGGCCAGAAAGAGGCTGCAACTAATTTGGAGTAGAAAATTAAAGACAGCTATTACACAATAAACAATTGGATTAAAATAAAAACCTGTAAATACAAAAACAGGAAATAAAAAAAATTCAATTTTTTTTGAATCAGAATATTCCTCAAAGATTGGATATTCAGAAAACCAAGTTTTTAAACAATGTAATTCGAAATTATTTATTTTTATTGTTTTATTTTGAAAGATAAAATCTCGTACGTTCATTAAACTTAAATTAGAAATAATTAGAGAATTAAATATGAAAATCTCGTAACTTTCATTGTTAATATCTGTGATGTAATGTTTTTTAATAATAAATTTAAATTTAAATATGAAAACTTATAATTGAATTTAAACATTAATAATTTTTTAAAACATTTAATACTGAAATATGATTTTTTTTTATTTTTTAATATTAAACACAAATATTAGTCATCACCGTAACAATTGAGTTAAAGTATCATGTAATGTTAGGGCTCAAATATCACAACGTTAATCTTTAAAATTTATAATTGAATTGGTAAATTCAAATATTAATTTTTTGACAACACCATTTTTTATCATTATAATCTTTTATAACAATATAATTTAAATTTAAGTAAGAAATCAATATAAACAGTCAAATCAAATTATCATTATTTCTTTTAACCAATAAAATTAAATCTTAAAATTAATTTTGTCAATCCACGATTTAATTGAATTATTTTAGCAAACATTTCCCTGCCCACTTTCACTTTTATAACATTATATATTATTCCTTAAAAAAAAAAAAAAAAAAAAAAAAAAAAAAAAAAAAAAAAAAAAAAAA
>CANUEP010162247.1:0-23558 GCA_947857235.1 Jatropha podagrica
CGAAATTTTCGTAGGAATTTCTTTAACATTATTTCTATATATAACAAAAAAAAAAAAAAACACAAAACAAAATGTAAATTACTTGCCTCCTTATGGGAATTTAACCACTCTTAATTTGTGATCTAGCTTTAATAAGTGCTATAAGATGGTGATCCGGCACCGATTGTGGCATCCGTCGTCTGGTTCTTCGGGATTAGGCGGCGGGTGTTACACTCTCTTATTTATTTTGTCCTACATCAAATGTGATGTTAAGTGTTTCAATCAAATTACTAACATACTTACTTGGAATTTTATTTGCAGACAGGCATAAGCCATGGGAAATTCGATGGTAACACATATGCCGCGGGCAAATGGTTGGATCAGTTATCGAAGTGGGTGCAGGCCTGCATATGTGAGGCATGCTTCGGTTACTTTGTAGACACATTACCTCGGGGGCCTAGAAAGACTCTACCAGTCAGCCTTTTAGCCTTGATGGAGCGATGGATGGATTCCACGCATACGTTTCATCTCCCCTTTGGTGAGATGACTATTACTCCAGTGGATTTTATCGCCATTACTAGACTATCATTTGGCGGGAGATCTGTTGTTTTTTTACCATAGATTACAGACTCTGGATCATTGAGGTCTCTGAGCCAGTCTTCGAGCTGCCATTGGCATGCAGCCTGCTATTTTATATCAAAGAGTTCGTTATGAGAGAATTTAATCTCATTATAGGGAGATGCCTTAAGAGCTAGTTGAGGAAATGGATGTAGATGTTGTTGTTAGGGCTTATCTATTTTATGTGCTAACCACTACTCTTGTCACCAACTATGGCAATGATGTCGATTTGGCGCTTCTTCCTCCCCTTCAGGACTTCGACACTACTAGACAGTTTAACTAGAGAGTTGCACTTGCTTATCTCTACTATCACATGGATCTTTGCATCCGAGGTGCATAGCTAAATGTGGGATATAGGAGGGCTATTGAGGTAAGAAAAACTCATTCTCCTTCCTATTTATATGCTTATTACATGCTCATTTGACTGACTGACTGTTACATGGCATAGATTTGGGCTTGTGAGCATCACGTCCTTCCTATGCCTTCCCTGCCTGGCTTCTCGAGCGGGATCACTGCAACTACACTACCTCGAGGCTATGTCTGGCACTATAGAAAGAAGTATCCCCATACCTCTCTAGAATTGGCAATTTTTAGGCAGTTGCTTAACGGCTGAAAGTGGGAACAGGTATCACATTGTGTTTGCCTTCTACTCTCTTTTCGCATGCTTTTTCTTTTGTTTTTCATTTTCCTTTCTTTTTTTATTTTCTCTTTTCTTAACTCCTTTTTTATCCCTATTTCTTCTCTCTTTTTTATCTTCTTTATTCAGATTCTGATTCCTTTTCTCTTTCTTTTTACATAGGTTGTCTGATACCCTTGGGGAGATGCTGCTGATTTCCCTAATTTTGTTCAGGTTGCCATTATTTTTTAGCATAGGTGTCTCCTTCTTGCTAGCATGTTCTATGACATGTATTATCTAGGAGAGTGGGTATATGGGTGGCAGCTGGGCCCTAAGCATAGGAGAGTTCCACATGTAGTCCCCTACCACATGCTTTCAACTAGATCCGTCTGATTGGAACAGGCAGTTATCGCGGTTAGGAGAGGGACTTCAGCCACCAGCCTCTTAGCTGACTTTGAGCTTGGTGCTTATCCTACTTTTGTTTAGACGCAGCTTTTGGTATGCATTTCGCCTCTGAGACATATTGACCCACTAACTGATGTAGAGGAGCTGGGTCAAGGTGTGCCTCCTAATCCAGTAAGCTTTATCTTGCAATATTTTCTTTTGGCTTTACCCTAGTATCTTTAGGTTTTAATCATAACTTACACCTTAATTTTTGCAGCAGCTACAGTAATGTGGCAAGCGTGCGAGGAGAAGTTTTAAGCCTCAAGCTCCCAATACAGTCGTCATCGTTGGTGTGCCAAAGCATGGACTGGGTGCTTCCTTTTCTTTCACTTTGGACCGTATAGTGAGATCATTTAGGGTATACTGGATACCACCCATGTGAGTCCATATCGGCTGACACCACTAGAGTGCACTCATGTGAGTAGCTTTTTCCATCCCTTCTGTCATGAATATTGCCTCACATTATTTTATCCATTGACCAATCACTTTTGTCTGTGCCCCTGTTCTCCTTTGTAGGTGCCGATAGCTCACTATAACGAGTTAAGCCAACTTTATGAGGTGACACGTCTTAGTCTCGCGGCATTAAGGCTTACTGATGAGCAAGCATCTGTAAGTAAAAAATGAAAAACAAAATGCAATGTATGTATCATATACGCATGGAATGCATCTAATTTTGCCTATAATGTATCTTGCAGAGGCTACATCAGGGTCCTATTA
Organism: Jatropha podagrica; assembly: GCA_947857235.1. Taxonomy (NCBI): domain Eukaryota; kingdom Viridiplantae; phylum Streptophyta; class Magnoliopsida; order Malpighiales; family Euphorbiaceae; genus Jatropha; species Jatropha podagrica. The sequence continues at coordinate 2,375 of CANUEP010162247.1, forward strand.
TCGGTCGTGCCCATGGGTCGTCATCTAGTGGGCATGCCAGTTGTGGGGTTGGTAGGAGGCAACACATGATTGCCAATGTTGAAGAGTTTAGTAAGGATGAGGAAGAGGAGGAAGAAGGATCCGATTATGAGGCCACTGAGTAGGCCCTTCTTGATAGCAAATTTCTCTCTTTTTCTTTTACTTTATCCATCTTGGATCCAATTTGAGATGATTATAAACATTTTGACTTTATGGATATTAAACAAATTTTATTGAAAGCTGTGTTTATTATATTGGTGCATTAAAACTAGACATCACATTGATTATGAAACAGCATCCAGCTCATGTTACATTACATCCAGCGGTTAATATTTTTCCCTTTCTTTTGCTATAAATCACTATATCATGCTGTATTTTTCACACTTCTTCTCTTCTTCTATTTTTTACCTCACCATGGATCATCCTTTAGCTCCTATATTCGACACATTTTTCAAGAGTCTCAGCCTTGATAATTGGGAATTCCTCTCCTTTTGAATTCAAAGGTTTGAGCTATTATCAAAACATTCGAATTCAATCTAGGCTATTAAGGTGGCTAATTGACCACTTTGACCCTACTGACAATCCGTTCCGTCACAATGACTTTTAGATCTATTTGGTATTCGAGGAATTCAGTGTTATCTCAGGAAGATGACCAGTAGTTGGGGAACTTTCAGTTTTGCCCAGTTACATGGTAACCTTATCTCTCGTTTCCCATTGATTTTTGGCTTCTCTTTCCATGAACTACTTGATTATGAACTTGATTCTGGCATCTTGCCCCTGCGGCCTCTTGTTGACCGCGCTATGAACATGAACCGTGCTAGTCCTTTCTGGCCTTCGATTACTTATTTCTACATTCTCAGCCAATATTTACTTCTTAGTGACGTTGATGGTTACAGGAGCCTCAAGGTATTGCCTATTGTTGAGCAGATATCAAGGCATTGTATGCCATTTCCACTGGTGCTAGTATAAACACTTTTATGGCTAGGCAGACATGCCCGTGATTCGACTTCAATGCTTAGTCCAATGGGAAGCCCACTCTTACTGCAGATACATGTATTTTCATTTCTTTTCTTTATTTCATGCCCTAATTTTTGCTTAAGCCGCCCTTACGGGTTTTCAACCTAACGAGCCTTATTGCTCTAATTTTTGCTTAAGCTACCCTGTGGGTTTTCGACTTAACGAGCTTTTCTACTCTAATTTTGCCTTAATTCGCCCTTGTGGGTTTTGACTTAACGAGCATTTTCTCTTTTTTCTTTATCTTTTTATCTTTATATATATATTTCTACAATTGTGGCCTTATAAAAATTTATAAGTGATGGCCACACCATTGGATCATTTAATATATGATTATGGACCACAGGTCCATGTCCATCGTCAATGTCGCTTGACTAGAGTGACCCTAGAAGATTGGACTATCATTTTCCAACACCTCACTACTGAAGGAATCAGGTGGACATGCCCTTGATGGCACATCGAGCGAGTCACAGTCTCTTCTTACCTCCCTTGTTTGCCCCTGTGTGGTCTGACCATGGTAATGCTTGCTATCCCAGCCAAGTTGCACAATAATATGGTCATCATCAAGCTATTTTGACTTACTCACGGTTTGAAGGGAACTTCATTAACCGGCGATTCTTATCCTTCTTTGCTTCTACTTGGCCTAACCAAACAACTGTACTTGTTCCTGAAGTGCCTAATACTTCTTCTTTAAATTTGTACCGTCTATGGCTGCAAACTTATTCTGAGTTTGATAACGACTCATCGTTAACAGATTTGCTCACAATAAGGTTCTTGTTAGGACTAAATGTGTAAATGCACCATTTTATTGTTTTAATGAAATGTAATGGACAATATCTATATATGCTAGTTTGTGAATAAAATTGTCCTTTTGCTTGGAGAGTTTATTATTCCTCTTGTTATTCCATTAAAGTAAATTCGCTTGCATATCGATATACGTCTCACACATGGCACACTACAAAAGTAATATTGGCACACAAGATGAAGTTTATTAACAGGTTTAACTATGACATTTCAAATTATACATAAAATTTCTTTAGTCTATCCAAGTTAACAGGTTCCATAAATTCATTACCCTTCAAGTTTGACAACTTCACAACACCTTTTGAAAACATTCTCCTGATTAAGAACGGGCCTTCCCAATTAGGCTTGAACTTCCCTCGTGGGTCCTAAGTGTTTGGTCTCATCTATTTCAAAACCAGATCCCCTACTTTCAATGGCCTAGGTTTGACTCTCTTGTTAAAGTGCCTTGCGATTCTCCTTTTATAAAGTTAATCCATAAATTATGCCTCAAGTCGTTTACCGTCTAATAATGCTAACTCTTGAAAGCGATCCTCGGCCCATTGACACTCTAGGATTTTAGATTCCTAACATTATCTGCAAGTATTTTGATTCCATTTCAGTTGACAACACAACTTCCATTTCATACAATAAGCAATATGGGGTCATCCCATTTGCATATTTAGCTGTAGTCCGATATCCCCATAAAGCATATGGCAACTTATTGGCCCAATCACGATGTGTCTCTATTACCTTCCTCAATATCTTTTTAATACTCCTGTTTGTAGCCTCTATCGCTCCATTAGCTTGCAGCCTATAAGGAGATGACTTATGGTGTTCAATCCCATACTCTTTTAACAAAGTCTTCACTTTAACTTGAAACTAAACCCCATTATCTGTTACTACATGGTGAGGAACTCCATATCTGCATATCAAGTTCTTCTCAATGAATTTGGCCATCTGTTTTGCCCCAATATGCTTGAATGATTCGGCTTCGACCCATCTTGAAAAATAATCCACTACCACGACTATGAACTCGTGTTCGTTAGAAGTCGGTGTTGAAATTTTTCCAACGAGGTCTATTCCTCATGCTGCGAATGGCCATGGAGAAATAGAAGGATATATTTTTGAAGGTGGAATGTGACTGAGATGAATCTGACATTCGAAGCACTTTTTAATGAAAGAAACACAATCTTTCTCCATCATAGTCTAATAGAATCCTTGTCTGAGGATTTTCTTAGCAAGTGCTCTTCCATTCATATGAGTACCATAAATGTCGACGTGGATTTTCTCAATAATTCCTTCGGCTTCTTTTTTCGACATGCATCTTAACAGAACTCCATCAGACATCCTCTTGTATGACTGATTGTCCAAAATCGTGAATTGTAGCGCTCAATGTTGTATGGCTTTTCTATCATCTCGAGTTATTGAATCCGGATAAATAGCCTTCGCCATCCATTGTAAAACATCATAGAACCAAGATTGTCCATCTGACTCAATCTCCATGATTCCTTCACTTTCATAGCAAGGGATGCTGCTAGAAGACATCGTGAACAGCCTTTTGGGCATTATCGAAACTTGCTCCGAAGCTGAAGTTAGATTGGCTAGTGCATCTAATACTTGATTATTTGCTCTATTCGTGTGGGTAAATGTTACCCTATCAAAGTTTTGAATGACAAGATGCAAATAATCGATATACTGTTTCAATCTACCCTCCTTGACTTCCCAATTGCCTCTGGCATGTTCAATGACTAGTTTAGAATCATCGATAACCTCCACTCCTTTAGCCTGGACTGCGATTAATGCTTCTAATCTAAATAAACAAGCTTTGTATTCTGCCATGTCATTCGTGACTGTAAAGTGTAGCCTCTTCATCATAGAAATAACTTCTCCTGGTGGGGATTCAAAAAGGACACTGACTCCAGCTCCTTTACTATTGGCTGAACCATCAAAATAGAGTTTCCACCTATTCTTCTCTATTACATTAAGATACTCATCGGGAAAATCGATCTCCCACTCTTCACTATCTTCCACCGGATGTGCTGCTAAAAAATCTACAACTGCTCTTCCTTTAACAGTTTTCTTAGTAGCATATTCGATGTCAATTTCTAAAAGCAAGATCAACCATCTGGTAAGTTTTCCTACCAAAGCTAGAGTTCCATAAAGGCACCTGATCGGATCCATCCTTGACACTACTATCACTTTGTAAGGCTAAAAATAATGCTGAAGTTTCCTGGTAGCCTAGACCATGGCTAAGCAAGTTCTTTCTATCAAATCATATTTTTGTTCATTTAGAAGAAGCTTCTTACTTAAATAGTACACTGACTTCTCAATACCGACTTCATTAGCTTGTGCGACTCCATCTCAGCATCTTCCACTGTGAAGTATAAATTAAAGGTTTCCCCAGCTTCAGCGGGCATAAAATCAAAGGATTTGATAAATATTCCTTGATTTTATCAAAAGCTATTTGGAACTGATCATTCCATCTGATTGGTTGATCCTTCCTTAAAAGCTTGAAGATCAAATCACAAATAATAGACAACTTCAATATAAACCTGCTGATGTATTGTATTTTCCCTAGAAAACTTCTTACTTGCTTTTCTATCTTCGGTAGCTCCATTTTTTAAATAGCTTTACTCTTGCTTGGATTGATTTCTATTCCATTTGGCCCCATGATGAATCCCAGCACTTTTCCTGAAGTCACCTCAAACTCACATTTCTTTGGATTTAACCGTAGCTTATACTTGATGACTCTATTAATGAATTTACTCAGAGCCTCTGGATGCTCTTCTGGTGTCTTTGTCATGACAATCATGTCATCAATTGACACTCCCAACTCTTTATAAATCATGTCATGAAACAAAGTGGTTGCCATTCTCTGATAGGTTGCCCCAGCATTCTTAAGACCAAAAGGCATTACCCCAGTAATAGAAAGCGGCAATTTTAGTGATGAAAGTCATGTTGGCTTTTTCTTGCAATGCCATGAGAATCTGATTATATTCGGAGAAACCATTCATGATCGAGTAACATCCCATCATTGTTGCACTATCAATCAAGACATCAATGTGTGGAAGAGGGAAGTCATCTTTTGGTGATGCTTTGTTTAAATCCCGGTAATCTATGCACATCCTGACTCGTCCATTTTTCTTTGGAACCGGGACTATATTCGCTAATCAATCGGGATAATGGACTACTTCTAGAAACCCTGCATCAATCTAGTTGGTCACTTCTTCTTTAATCTTCTTAGCCCATTCTGGTCGCAGTCTTCTTCTCTCTGCTTCACTGGCCGAGACTCAGGGTTCAAAGGAATCGTATGTTCTGCTGTAAACCTGTTAATTCCAAGCATGTCTTCATACCTCCATGCAAAAGCTTCTACCTTATCTTTGAGTAAATTTTGAAATTCTATGACTAATTCTGATGTCAAGTCTGGTCCAACTAATAAATTTCTAGGATTTTATTTTGTGTTTATATTAAATTCAAGCATGCATGATGAATTGATGTCAAATATGCGTATATGCTTATCTACTTGATGAATGGAACAATCAAGAAAAACATCAAACAAGTAAACAAAATTGAAGTTTATTTCATTAAAAATCATATAAAGTTCATCACAATCATAATCATTATTAACTGGAATAGAAACATTGGCAGGGACTTCATTTTCTTTAAAGTTATCTTCGATGCAGGCCTAAATTGCTTTGAGGACCTGATATGCGCAGTCTTCTTCTTTCTCAATGGCTGCTTGGGTTGCCTCTTCCTCCTCTTACTCTTCCTCATTTTCCCTTTCTGCTAAATGGGCTTCTAAACTTTCAAACCCCTCTCGCTCAATTATCTTAAAGTCTTCCTCAGTCTTCAATTCAGTCTTTGGATCGCCACAAACCATTGTCAGAATCTTAATCACGTCTATAAAAATCTCTAATCTAGGATACTTCTTCCCATTGTGCTCAAAAGGCTCTATCAGTAGACGTGGAGTGGAATGCTCACTCGAATGGACGAAACGTCCATCCATGTCTAGCCAGCCAAATTTCTTCAATGGCTTGGTCCTAACTTTGTACCCGAGGCCCATTCGGTTTCTTTGGGTATGAATTTTTGGGAGTTCAATGATCCCTTATTGATCTTTCCCTAGTCCTTTTCCTTCCTTGAAATTCATCTTCTTCATAATGTTGGCGACCACAGGTCCTACCTCAATGTTCAATGTAGCAATTTGAAATCCCATCCACGATATTATAACCTATTTATCCATATCAAGCGTAGACACGTTTCTTTCATTAGCAGCAAGTATGGTGATAATTTTCCTGTCAAATGAAAATTTTATCTTCTAGTGTAGGGTGGAGGGCACTCCTCCCAAAGAATGATACTATTGATGCCCCAATAATAGGGAAAAAGTCGGGGGAATGTCGATAACAATAAACTCGATTTCCTTTTCAATCGGTCTAACTTTGACCACCGTCTTAAATATTCCCTCGACTGGCCTTTTAGAATCATCATAAGCCCTAATAATAACATCGGAAGCCTCTAGATCAGGCAATTCTAGTCTAAACTTAGAAAGAAGCTTCAATGGGCACACATTTAGAGCTAATCCATCATCAATCAATACATTACCAGTGACTCTTCCCTTCACATCAGCCCTAATGAATAAAGCTTTAGTGTGATTTCTTCCTTCAGGGGGAAGCTCATGAGAGGATCACGTTGGACTAGTCCCACAAAATCAACTTCTAATATAGATGGTGAAACAGACACCTCCACCATTGCTTTTAGTAAAGCCTCCTTATGCACCTTTAACGATATTAGTAAATCCCACGTGCTCATGCTCGCCTGTGTTCTTTCATCTATTTTATCAAAGTGTTATCTTCAGCTTCCACTCTTGGCGTATTGGAAGAGCTTGCCTTCTCTTTTCCTTTTTCCATGGCAGGCTTAACTAGATTGGGCTGATTGATTTGACCATTACGAGTCACATTGCTTATCACTTCTGCTTCCTTTTCATCCTCGCTACTCCAAACATCTAGAGTAATAGACTCAACTGCCACTTCCTCTTCACTATCCATCAAGATTAACCCATTTCTCATTATTGACTCGTCATCACTATCCCAGATGTCCAACATCATGATTTGGATTTGCTCTAGTAACATTTTCTCCTCATTTTCCTTTTCTTGTTCTTCTATCTTGAAAAATATTTGCTTCAGGGTCTTCCCCGACTCTACCATATTCAGATTCTTTGGTGGTGGCACGCTCTTGAAGTTTGGAAGTAGGTTCGCATGCTAAGCCTTGACTTCTCGGGGTCAATGATTTTTCCATTATCTATTAAGTCTTGGATCTCATGTCTTAATCGATAGCAATCATTAGTATAATGACCCTTGATTTGGTTAAAGTGACAAAAGGCATTATGGGCGAAGTTTCTTGGTAGAGGATTAGGAATAGGCTTTGGTGCAAGTGGTTTCAATAATCCCGCTGCTTTTACTTTTTCAAATACTCGGGATAAAGGGGTGCCAAAGTTGGAGAATCATCTGCGTGGCACATTAGTAGCTCTTAAATCTAGATCAACAGTAGTAGTACTCTTGCTGGTGTTTAGGGTTTTACTAGATTGCAGACCCTTAAAACCCAAACATAGTAAAATTCCTAGAACAGTTTCTGTACTTTTTATCTTCCCTAATCTTGTCTTCAATAGTCACTCCCACCTCATAGATTTGAGAAAACTCTATCAACGGCATGTAGTATAATTTTTCTCAAAACACAAGTTCAGTTCCTTTGATGAAGATCTTTATCTGTTCTTTTGTGTCAAGTCTTTCTCATTTGTGTGACCTTAGCCGTCCATCTGGACATATAATCAGTGAAAGGTTCATCTTGTTTCTGTACAGTTGCCTCTAAATCTCTCAAATTGATGCCCATCTAGAGGTTGTAAGCTTACTGTTTGAGGAATATGTTAGTCAATTTACCCAAATCTCTCCTAAATTCCTTATCTAGGTTATAGTACCAAGTTTGAGCATATCCTATCAAAGACATTGAGAACATCTTCAGAATTTCCCTTGATGGTAATCCTGCCAATTCTATGATTGATTTCTATTGCATAAGGTGCACCTTCGGATCACCGCTCTTGTCATATTTTTCCATTCTTGGCATCTTATAAGTAACCAAAATTTCTTATCTTAATCCTAGTTCCTTGTCATCCTCTTCATCTATGTCCATATACTAGTCCATACCTTTGGACTTCATAAACAAATGTAGCTTCTCTAGCTTCTTATCCGACTTCTCCATCTTTTCTGAAACCACTAGCTCGATATCAGTCTTTTTTGCTGATATCTTTTTGAAAAATTCTTCATCTTGACATGTGTCTTCGACAAGTTATTTTCTTGCAGACTCTTCGTTTGCCCCATCTCCTTCTTCGAGCACTGCTTTTCCTTTCCCCTTGTTAGCCTTTAAGAATTTCTCAAGGCTAGCTTCCATCATTTTTGCAAACAACTTCTCAACATCAGCTAATGAAAAATTCTCTGCCATTTTATTAGCAATGATATCTCGCAAATCTGCCTACGTTGAAGAAGATTCAACTTCGGAAGTAGATCTTTCTAATTTCACAAGTATTCATTTAGACAAAAGGAGCAAGGTTGAAGGTTCTTCAACTTTGACTAAACGATCTTCTACCCGCAACCAACTACCCGCTTTCAGCGACTTCTTGCTTTTAGGAGCTATCTTGTCTGTAAAAAGTGAGAATTTAGAAACATGATATGATGCATTTATGAATGGATGTGAATGAATGGAATGTCATATGAAAATATATCACACAATCACAACATCGTGAAATGCAACTAATGTTGTAATTTACTGAGGCTCGAGTTAGATCGATCGAATCTTGAATTGTCGAAAATTCTCAAAAACTTGCTAAAGGATATGACAAGCTTTCGTTTATTGCCCATTACAATTTAATCCCTTTCTTTTGCCCCAAGACGTGATATGAGCAGGGATTTTTTTTTTTTTTTGAATTTACATTTGTATTCGGCTAATAATCGAACTTTATAATTAAAACCCAGAAGCAGTTTATATTACAAAATTTAAAGAAATAGTCTAAAATTTTTGATACATTCTTACTTCTTATAAAGAAAAATAGTCGATTTCTACAAGGCGGTCGGCATATTCATGCATGTGGGCAAAGCGTTCTCCTCAATGCTACTGAAGAGGGTCAGAGCTTCAATTTGAGTATTCCGAATTTCTTGCAGAAGCCAATGAATCTCTAATATTTGATCCTGCTACATTGGGCTTGGGCCCGAGGGTGCCCCTGTTTCAGAATTTCTATCTTCAGGTTGATAACTGCTTCTAGGTCTGGCTTTTCCAGTTCGTCTTACTCTCAACATTTTTCTATAATTTTTTGCCCTTTGAGGGTCTGATTGTTTCAACCAAGTCATTGTGAACTAAACCTAAGTGATGCAACAAAATGGTTAGATGATGTATGATCACAGCACAATCATAATAATTAAGAGCAAACAAAAGCGAAATGAAAGTAAGAAAATGCATGATCTCCACCTTTATAACTTCCACACGCAGTGCATAGTTCAGTCTTTAATTATCCCTAGGACATAGTGGGTTGGGCTCATAAACCAACGTGGGATTTTAGAACTGACATCACTCACATTTATTCATGATGCAACAAACAAATATTTATTAAGAAATTTCTATGAAAAATTTACTATGGTCTACTACATGAGTTTAGGCCGGTTTATAAGTCTCAGGTTCCATAAGCGAGAGTTGGTTGTTTCCTCCCATTTACCGAAGTAAAAGGTAATAACGGATTATACCAACTTTTTTTATATACCAAAAGATACTTGACTTATGGTAGGTGTATATTAGTGGCGATCTCAACAGTCGAATAGAGTGAGGAGATCACATCCCTTAATATCACCGAAGGATTTTTAGGGTAGAAATGAGGATAGAGAAAGGACTAGACTAATGCATGAATGATATTTATATAAGCAACAGAATTTAAACACAATTTTAAATTATTAACACAATTAATAAATATGAATATTTAGACAACTAATGGAGTTAACTCTCTAAGTATTCCCTAGTAGAGTTGCCAGGTTGAGGACAACGCAGCTTTCGCATGCGTCTCGTGATTTTCTCAAGAGTTTCTCGAGTAAATCGAATCAAATGGGCTTTGTTTGTTTTAACTTTTAGAAAATATTTTGTCCAATCCCATTTTAATCCTCATAAAGGGTTTTCTTATTTTGATAAGATTCTGAAAATTATTTAGAGTTGTCACCCTATTTTTCTAAATTAAAAAAAAATCTTAAATTAATTAATTCTTTGGAACTAATTAATCCGATTTTAACTAGAGTGAGTCCAAGAGTTGGGTATGAAAATGAAAAGTTGTTAGGCACTCATTCTGCTCGGTCTAAATCGACCTCCTAGTTGTCCGAATATTTATTATTTATTAATTACATTACTAATCTAAATTGATATGTAAATTAATTTTTTTACATAAATTAATATATGATATTACTTTTCTAATATCACATAACATAAATTAATATATAACATTTCTATTGATTGCATGTGAATATGCATAGTTAAAGCATGATTTTTATTATAAATGATAAGGTACTTGAAATTATTTTAAACAAAATAAATAACATTTTAAGATAATTATTTTTATGAAAATTTATAAACGATCTTAATACATGTTAAAAAAATTTATAGATATGGAGTATATAATTTATAATGAATTCTAATAAAAAATAAATTTTGAAGTTGTATTTTTGAAGCAATTGGTTATGATTTTTATGAATTTTACAATAAAATTTTAAAAGCACAAGTATAAAATTTTTAATTAAAAATTAAGATGAGTGTTATAAATTTGATTATCAATCATTATATTTTAATTTTTTTATTATAATAATTCAATTATTATTATATGTTCAATTAATTCTATTATTATTTTGAAATATAATAGATGATAAACTTGTTTTTATATAGATTCAAGCTTGTAATAGATAAGTTGAAATTAAACAATTAAAATTATATAAATTATAAAATAATTTTGTTAAAAAAAGATAAATTATGAGTATATTATTACTAATAATGTAGGAGTATATAAAATTTAAATTATAAATTAATTATATTATGATTAGCAACACAACAAACTTAAAATTTTATTTATGTAATGATCTTATAAGGCAAATATATTTTTTTATTTCATTTTAGAAGATAAATATTAGCTCGATAACTTTTTAATAAATTTTTATTTTCATTATTTATGAGAAGAATATTTAATATTTCTATTACTGTTGAACTTCTCATATGAAGAATTTTTTTTTAGGGATCTCATGAATATTTTTAGACAGGCAAAATAAATTTTTATTATAATAATAAATATAATTAGATAATTCTCAAAAAAATTAAATAATAATATGAATAATGAATTATCGATTTTATAGATAGCAAGTTATTAAATAATTTTATATCTAATGGCCCACATTTAGTTAGTTTAAATCTAATAAAAAATAAAGACTTCTGTATCTATATAGAATTTTTCATCTTTGCACAATAGTTTTATCTTAGAAAAATGTTAATTGGAATTAAAAAAAAAACAAAAAGAAAAAAAGTAAAAATATAAAGTTAGTTATTATCAGATATTAAAAAAAAATAATGTTAGTAGGATTTTTTTTTAAAACAAAAAGAAAACAAAGGGGTAAAAAAAAATGTAAAAACAATTGATTTTATCGTGAAGTGTAATTTTTTCAATTAAAATTTCAATGGTTTGATTATGTGAAATTCATTTAGAAATTTCATTAATTTTAGTAAAATTTGAGTAAGGCATACCCAATTCCATAAAATTCATTTCATAAAAATGATATTTGTATTTTTTTTCATGCCTAATAAAAGTCTTTAGATTTCCAAATAAATTATATAAAATTTTATGAAATTCATTTTTTGCAACAAGCTAAAAGGTTTGTCTTAAAAATTATACAAAAAAAACCATTTAAATGATGGAAAAATTATAATCGGACTCTTATATTTTATAGAAAGTAACTATTCTACCCTTCTATTTTTTAAAATATACTACTACACTCTCATGTTTTAAATCCATTACACTCAATGCCCTTTCCATCTATTTTTTACACTTTCAAAGAACAAGTCAAAGAAAATCTAATGGTCTAAAGAAAGAGAATTTTTTTTTAACCAAAACACCCTCTTCTTCTTCTTGTCTTTCTCTCCCAGCAAACATTTTCAAAACTTTCTCTTCATAGAAATTGTCCTCTTTGAATCAAGCTGGTTCCATCCCATACTAGATCGGCAAGACCCATACGATTTTGTCCCGCAGGTGAAATGGGAACTTCCCAGGAGGTGAGGTCACCCATCCTAGGATTTCTGTCAAGCGAGCACGCTTAACCCTAGAGTTCTTCCAACTCTTTAGCCATTCCACCAAAAAGCACATCTGATGATTAATTACCCCTTTTTCGATAAATGATCTGATTCATTCATATATTTCGCATTCCACTACCCTAGTTAGCCTGTCTGCCATCCTAGAAGCTCACCAGGAACCCTCTCTATCCGCCCTCTTAAGATCGCTTTGCCAGGTCGAGATGTCATAGCCCACCAACTTCCGCATGGTTTATCCTCGAACCATATATCTACTGGAGGGGATCAGACTCTGATACCAAATTGTAACGCCCTGAGAGGAGGTCACCCATCCTAGGATTTCTGTTAAGCGTACTCTTTCCAGGAGGTCACCCATCTTAGGATTTCTGTCAAGCGAGCACGCTTAACCCTAGAGTTCTTCCAACTCTCTAGCCATTCCACCAAAAGGCGCCTCTGATGATTAGTTACCCCATTTTCGATATATGATCTGATTCATTCCTGTTTTTCGCATTCCACTACCCTAGCTAACCTGCCATCCTAGAAGCTCACAAGAACTCCTCTACCCACCTTCTGAGGATCGCTTTGCCAGGTCGGGATGTCACAGAGAATCTCTCAATGGATTTTTATTTCAAAAACGTTCATTTTTTATAGAAATTTGAGATGGATCTGTCACACGTTACTCCACTTTAAGACGTGGTATGTCGTTCATAATATGCTTATTAAGCACTTATTATGAACAATAATTCAATAAATATACTAAGAGGGACTTAAATAAAATAATTTTGTTAAAATACATCTTTATAGCTAATTATTTTCAAAAACATTACTTAGAAGTATGGTCAAAAGCCATTTTTAAAATATACATTATATAAATAGAGAAAAGTATTTATAACATTATAAATTTTTATTTTACAAATATGCATGTCCATTCATCGCAAATGGCTCCTTAACCAAGCCCAATTGAAACACAGTTACTTACTGAATCCTTTTATTTTTATGTTGAGGACGACGTGGCTTTCACATGCATCTCATAATTTTCTCAATAGTTTCTCTAGTAAACTGAATCAAACGAGCTTGATTTATTTTAAATTTTATAAATTATTTTGTCTAATCCCATTTTAATCTTCAAAAAGGGTTTTCTTACTTTGGTAAGATTCTGAAAATTGTTTAGAGTCGCCACCCTATTTTTCTAAATTAGGAAAAAAATTATCGAATTAATTAATTCTTTGAAACTATTTAATCCGGTTTTAACCAAAGTAAGTTCAGGAGTTGGATACGAAAAATGAAAAAGTGTTAGGCACCCATTCCGTCCGGTCTAAACTGACCTCCTAATTGTTCGAATATTTATTATTTATTAATTGCATTATTAATCTAAATTGAGATATAAAATCATTTTATCCAATTTTGAAAATAATGTCATTCAAGCATATCATTAACATTCACAACATTTATCTAGCACGAAAGTTAAACATTCACAAAGAAAGAGGGAGGAGAAAAGATTACAAACCATCTCCTAAAATATAATCTACCCATTACCCTTACATATTTCCAATTCTTACTAAACTAGTACAAATCATCATTAATAAGATTATTTTGTACCAAATAAAATTATGACTAATCTATTACAAACCGATTAAAATGAGAATTCTTTTGAATTCTCAATCAAATTACATGAATATTAATACAATCTCATTAAATAATAATTTACAAACCATATTCAAATACATTATATGAAACTCAGAATATTAAACATATCAAATTAATAATTGAATCACGTACAAGCATTCATACAACTTGATTTATGCAAACTTTAATTGAAAGTCATCAAAATTAAACTATTAGTTCGATAATTGATAAATAATAATAAAATAAACAATAAAGCATTAGAATAACAGAAGGTCAGAATATTAATTGATGTCAATAAGGTAAGAGATATTAGTGAGTTAGATAAATAAAACATAATCATAATAATATGAAGAACAAATATTAAATGTGCATAAAATAAATACTAGAAAATAAAATATGATGATTTTAATGTTACTTCAAGCTCATGATCACAATGTTCATCTTGTTAGATAAACAAAATTCACAAATTCCAGCAAGAAATATTCGCTAGAATCATTAGCATACTCATTCGGATCAAAATATAGATTTTCGACCCTTAGACTTCAATCCACTTTGATATCAAAATCTAGGTACGATTTGATGTTTTTAAGTTATTTACTTCTAGATCTTGTAGAGTAACACCACTAGAAGTGAATCAAGTCTCTTTCCAAGGTAAACGGAGTCTATAATCATTAGAAAATCGATGATGACATAAGACAGAAACCTGGAGATTTCTAGGTTGAACTGACGCAAGTCACTTGGGACTAGCGCAGGGCAATTGCCATCTGGCTTATGCCAGATTGAACTCTCCTACGCTAGTTTCTCTTGACTAGTGCCAGCCTAAGGAAGAAATCTGCAGATTTCTATAGAATTGGATTTTTGCGAGTTCCTCTTGCAAATGACCCAATTTTAGCTAATTTTGGCTTCTGGGTTCATGATCTCACACCACTGGAAGTGATTTTCATCTCATACCAGGGTAACTAGAGTCCATAAATGTCAGAAGATTTAAAACGAACGAAAATAAAAAATTTAGAGATTTCTAGGCTCAACAAATGCGAGTCAGTTGCAACTGGGGCCAGTCTGTTGCATCTGACTTGCGCCAGATGTAACTTCCTTGTGTCAGTTGTGACTTCCTTGCATCAATTGCGACTTCCTTGTGCCAAGTTGCCCTAGAAAGCTGCAGATTTTAAAAAAATTAAGTTTTGTGGGTTTCTTTCATAAATAACTCAATTTTTAATTATTTAACACTAATATGAACTAAAAACATTCAAGAGATGAAGTTTAGACTCTCAGTTACCTAATTTGGAAGATGAATGTTGATTTGGTTGATGTTTGGTGAAGAACACCTTAATAACATTTTATCTCCTCTTGATGATTCGACTTTGTGTTGTTGATTTGTATTTCCATAAATGTTTATTGATCCATCACACACTGGCTATGTGATAGTTACCCTATTTTACTGATAATCTACTGAAATGCCTAAGATTTTTTTGTAAGAAAGTTGAAGGATGTGTTTTTTTTTTTTTTTTTTTTTTTTGATTTTGATTATGTTTTTGTTGGGTTTGTGTTTTGTTTTCCTCTAAAGTCTTTGATCACCGAAAATTCGTCTCCCTTAAACCATAATCTTAAGTTGGTATTTATAGGCAAATGGGTAAAAACAACGTTGTTCACTAACTATGTGGCATGTTGGTGGGTCCCACATATGGATCCCACAAACGAATCGATTTTTGATTTTTCACGAAATTGGTTCAAATAGCACGTACATCGACCTAAGGCATGAAAATTCATCCTAGGTGACCCCAAGATTCATTTTCAAGCCCCGTTTTGGTACGAACCCCGAAAAAGTGAAAATGATCTAATGGGTTCGATTTCTTATCCTAGGATACCTAGTTCAAGAATTGAATCATTTGGACGTTTTAAACTTATTTTATCATGAGAAATGTCATCACCACTAATGCACAAAGTGCCGTAGGACACTGAAGCGCATCCTAGGAAAATTAACCTAATATGCGCTTATGGGCCCCATTTTGCCAAAAGTGTGAAAAAAGGTGCTAAGGGTTTGCGTTTCCTAGACTCGGATCACTTCGGGAACAAGTTTCTCAAGTGCTTCAACCCCTTCTTTTGTAATATAGATTATCATCACTGAGTCTATTTTTGGGAAAAAATTGAGCGTCTACACATGTGTATTTTCACATATGATAATATTAATAGTGAGATACTTTAGGTACTAATAAAAAGCATATAGATATATGACTTATACTCTATACTAGCATTAGGAGTTTACAAAAATTTTAATTACATCTATCTGCTCATATACATATCACTATTCTGTTAATATTTTTATATATCATACAAAATCTCAAAAAGAAATAATATACACAATAGCTATAGTAGTAGCTCCTTTATCTATTAAACAAAAAGGAATCTCACAACCAATAGGACTCACTCTCCCACTTTCTTCTTTTCCTTTCCCTGTGATAGTATAAAAACCACTATCACTAAGCAAATTAATTAGTGGTGTATATATATAAAATCAAGTGTAAATTCTCATTTCTCAAAAGTTAACCATAACTATAGATAAAGCTTTATATGTAAATCCTTTTTATTTAATCTTTCTTAAGTCAATCTTCTTTCAACTCAATAAAGAGTTTTGTAAGAAAGTATATCAATAATATTAATGAAAATTCTTTGCTCGAAAATCATGTAACTACATTTGTATGAAAATGGTTACAGAGCATCATAATTATAGAAAAAGCATCAATTAAAGAAGTTTAAAAATATCCAATTTAATCTTAACATCTTAGATAGACTCAATCCGAAGGGCCATCAGTGTCCTATATGAGCTTATCAAGACAAAGCTATCTCAACCTCAATATGTGATTTATATCTCAACATAAGAGGGACAATCTCAACCTCATTTAAAAGGGAGTACTATCATTTGCAATTTCATTTGCAATATCAATCACAATATCAACTTCGACAAATAAAGTGATATCGATAATAACCATATCTATCAATTGTTGTGAGACTACAAATCATTTCACATATTAAGCATAATTGAAAACATAGTGGGCAAGAATTCACTCTTAACAAATACTACTAAAAACATTTATTCACAGTCACCTCTCATACTATAAATAATAATTGGCCAACATCCTCCTTTCTCATATAAATAGATTTTCAATTTAACTTAAAGAATCATTGAAAATCATAAAGTATCAACTCATGCTTCTTTCCTTTCAAATTCATAAAATTTTTATTTCAATATTTCCTTTTTATTCATAAATTTATTTATAAAATTAAATGTGAAATCATATACATTTTATTTTTTAAATAAAGTAAGAAAGGAGTAATGCACTAACCTAAACTGGAAGACTCCCCTAGCCTTTCTCCTCTAGATATTGACTTATCTTTCAATCTTCACCTCTCAAAAACTGTATCACGAAATTAAAATTAATTATTAATTTCATAATACACATCATACCTACACACACTATCACAAGAATGTAAATTAAGTAATAGAATGTAGTGTTCATGCTTTTCCTTTAATTTCTCTATGCTTGACCAAGTATCATTTTATCTTTATTTTAGGCATGAACTACTCCACCTCTAATTCTTAATCTCATTCTAGAATTATAAAAATAATAACTAAAATAATTGAACTTAATAACATATCAAAATATGCTAAACTCTTTACAAATTAATGAAACACAAGGTTTCGATCATATGAGTAGTCTGTCCTCCTTTGGTTACATCTTTAGTCCCATAAATCCATTTGTCTTGAAATTTTACAGCATCTTTCACACATCTCAAGTTACTCCCATATAAAATTTTATGAATTTTGGAGCTTATTTGTATAGCCAAATAATCTAAACACAGTACTTAAATTTTAGTCAGCCTTTCTATTTAGCAGCCTGCATTCATTTAACTTTAACTCCATTTTCCTTCACCCATTGCACTGGCCCTTTTACCACAACCTTCCAACATCTGAACATAGTTCTTTGTAAAATTTTATAATTTTTGGACTTTATTTACCTATTTAACCAAGTCCATTTGAGTGACTGAATTTCAGGATTAATATAGTAATAGAAATCCTTATGCTTCCTTATTGTTAATATTAAAATAATAATAACATTATGATTTTCAATTTAGAGAGAAAATATGAAAAAAAAATTTATCTCTCTAAAATTTTTAGGATTTAAGAATTTCTTTATATTAGTTTTACTTGGTGATAAAAAAGGAAAATGAATGTAAAAATTGAGTTTCTCATAAGATTCTAATCATTTTGGTGGTTAGTTTGAAAGATTTTGAGATAACCCAATTTTTCAGCCACCGTGGGCAGCAATATCGGCGATATTCTGACAAGACAAAAAATTGATTTTGAACAAAACTGATTTTGTCATTTAATTAGGGTTATAGAAGCCATTTGATAACAATGTAACATTTGAAAGTGTATAGAATGGACGGAAGGGGAACGGTGGTTAACGACGTAAATACATGAGGGTATAGTAGTATATTTAAAAAAATACAATGGTAGAATAGTTAATTTCGACAAAATATAAGAGTACGATTATAATTTTTTCTAAATGATTCATAAAATTATATCTTAAAATAAATTTAAATCAGATAGAAGTAGATTGTATCATAAACAAAATTTAAAAAAGGAAGTGAAAGAAATATACCTACACTAAGGCCCATCCCTTCAAAGATCTAGTAGAAAGCAATTGATGTAACTAGAGGACTAATGAAAATCTAAAATGTAGAAGAACGAAGAATCAAACCTGATGAACAGTTGCTCCCTTTGAACATGAATTTGTGATTATCAATAACAAAAACAGAGAAGCTTTTTAACAAATGTCGAGCACAATATTTTGTGACATGTCTTTGTCAATTACTTAGCAAATTAAGCAAGCCATTCGAATGAGTTTTTTTATCAAAGATGAGATTAGAGAGGAAAGATCATTATCTATATATCTATTTAACAGATAAGATAATGCATAGCTAGGCAATAGAATACTAAACACACCAAAATTTTAAATCATAATTATCTATACATCTCTTATCTAATTTATTTTTTCAAAAATATTTAAAAAGTGGTCTAATCACAATATACGAAAATAAACAAAGAGTCAAAATCTGTAAATAAAATAAAATAAAATGTGTGTGTCCTTGATTGAGACCCATGGAAAAGACACAAAAGGTGGATAACATAATGTAAGACAGAATCCCTCATCATTCTATGAAACATTTGTAATCATTACATAGTCCAGCTCATGGGCAGTCAGGTGCAATATCAAAAAAACAACTATTTCATCATGTGAACCACTGGGACACTCAATCATATTAAGGATATGCTAAATTAGCTATGTTTACAAAAAGATAGGAGGGAAAAGAAAAAAAATTCTCTCCTTAGACACAGATTGTACTATTAGTTTTTAGATAAATCTCATTTTTTGGCAAAAACTCAAACCCATGAGTTCAGAAATCAAATTTATAATAATAATAATAACAAATTTTGAATGTATTAAGTATTTAAAAAAGGCTTAAAATATAAACATCAAAGTGGCTTAAGTATATTCATATCCATTTAAGCAATTTGTGACCAACTTACATTCTCTTCAATAGCCAAAGAGAAGTTTTCTAAGTCCAAGAGCATAATATCATGAATAATTAGAACCCTAGTGAAAGAGAAATTAGGTTTTAATTTTTAGATTAAAACTTTAGAAATAGAAAATCGAGATTATGATAACACCCAAATTATATATATACTAATGAAAACTGATAAAAATACCAAAAAGTTAACTGTTACTCACCTTGAGAATGAAAGTTGAGAAGATGGCTTCGAGAAGTTGCGAGGAAATGAAAGTGTATAAGGAGAGCCTCTTAATCACCCTAGAAAAGAAAATTGATCAGATCGATTTGTGATATTGCTAGAAAATGAAATGTAGAAACAGAAGTTGCTAGAAACAGAGAGCAAAAGTTGAGTGGTTGTTTACGTTTAAAAGACTCAAACCAACATTATTTAAATAAAAAAAGAAAAGAAAAAATCTAACCAACCTAAATAATGATAAGGTGAGATGGTAAGGATAAATTGGAAAAGGAAAAATTATAACTTTGGTGTCCAGACCTTCAATTTTTTTTCTATTTCGGTGTCTGAATAGAAAACACTATCAATCTGATCCTTGAACTTTTTAATTTCTGCAATTTTGTGTCTTTGATAAACTTTCATGTCCGAAAATATAGCTGGGCAATTGTGGGACATAATTTTAATGTGTTGGCGCCTACATAAATTAATTTTTTCCATGCCTCATGTCACGTCAACTCCACATGAACAAGAAACTTCATATTTTCCCCTCATTTAATGCATCCACACCTACCCAACATGAACAAGAACAAGAAAGAAAGAAAACTCAAATGTCAGATTGATCGATTGATGAGTTCTGCATCTAAACTCTTCTCCTCTCCTCGTTAGGGCATGATTGATCGATCTCCAAAAATTTATCTCCTTGATTCGATTGGAAGAGAAAATCAAGTTGATGAATATTTCACCTTTGAAAGGCAATTTTACATGTATTGAAGATGCAAAGGATAGATGCCAATACCAGGTACGTCCATATTTAGTAAATTTGGTTTGCGAAAGTTTTTGGTTTATGATTTTTGTGGATTCCACATGGGAAATATTTTTGCAAAATATTTATTTATTTATGCTTTATCTTTTTTAATGGATTTCTGAAATTGATTTATTTTTATGGGGCTTTCATTTATGATCTAATAGGCAGTGGGTACGAGTTTATAATTGAAGTTAACTATGGTGGTTTTTTTATAAGTAATACAAACTTGAATCAGAAGGTATAGGTAGCAGGTTACAAGATTTTCTTTGCTCTTGACTTAGAGAAGTTTACGATAGATGAACTCAGAAAAGAAATATATGTTGTATTGGGTGAGAGGACATTAGATAAAATGCATTTTAGGAAGCCATCAATGTCACTTGCATATCCTATGAAGAAGGAGAGAGGGTAATGAGCCTGAACCATCTTTCATGACTGAGAAGGCTGAGGGTTTTATGAAAAAAGAAAAAATCACTATGTCACAAGAACATAGTTGGAGGTAAACATATAACTCTAAATATTAACCTTTTACTAAGTTGGGATGGTTGCATTGGAGTAGTGATTGATAAATTGTTGTTTGGTATTTTTAGGTAAATAGATGTAGAAACCAATTTCAAAAGGCTCAAGCTGTCACTGCCAAGAGAAAAACAAAGAAAGCTTTGGGTGGTAGTAAGAGGCCAAAATCAACAAAGAAAAAAGGACAGATGGGGGGGGGGGGGGGGGGGGGGGGGGGGGGGGGGGGGGGGGGGGGGGGGGGGGGGGGGGGGGGGGGGGGGGGGGGGGGGGGGGGGGGGGGGGGGGGGGGGGGGGGG
>CANUEP010162465.1:0-14784 GCA_947857235.1 Jatropha podagrica
TTGGTTTCATCCTTCTCTAAATCTTCCATGAATGCTCTGATACCATGTAGAAAACTTAGAGAGAAATTGTAGAGGAAAATATTCTTATTTTTCACACTTTCATACGTACAGGTACAGAGGTATTTATATACTTTCTAATCTAATAAAGTGATAAAGATAAATCTATTTAACCTTATCTCTAACTCTAACAAAGTGATAAAGATAAATCTATTAACTTTATCTCTAACTCTAACAAAGTGATAAAGATAAATCTGTTACAATGATAATTATCATCTAAAAACAAACTAATTCTAATATTATAACATGGTAAAATTGTTCTGGTTAACAATTTATAATAATTAATAAAAATTATATGCTTAGGATCTTTTCATTTAAGTCGTCTAGCTGACACATCTCGTGCAGCGAGGAATTTTTGTTTAAGTCGTCTAGCTGACATGCCTCGCGCAGCAAGGATTTTTTCATTGATGTCATCTAGTTTAAGCGCCTCACGTAGTGAGGAATTTTCGTTTAAGTTGTTTAGCTGACGTGCCTCGCGTAGAGAGGATTTTTCAATTAAGTCGTCTAGCTGACGTGCCTCGTGTGGTGAGGATTTTCATTTAAATCGTCCAGCTGACGTGCCTTGCATAGTGAGGATTTTTATTTAAGTTGTCTAGCTATACGCCTCATGCAGTGAGGGTTTTCAATTTAGCATCTGGCGGACGCATCTCGGGCAGCGAGGATTTTCAATTTAATTGTCTAGCTGAACCTCTTGCAGTGCAGACCTTTTCAATCTAGTCATCCAGCGGACGCACCTCGCACAGTAAGAATTTTCAATTAAGTCATGCAACGTGACGCACCTCACGTAGCGAGTATTTTTAAATCCAGTTGCCCAGCATGACGCACCCCTATAGCCACCTCTATGGTGTATTTCATTCCGATTTCTATTGTCCAAAAGGACAACTTCTAGAAGAGGAGCATCAACATCATATCACCAATAAAGATAACACACCACAGTCATGCGAGTCGTTCGAAGAATGCAAACCAGGTAAGTACAATTACTACTCATGCGTTTACTTTACATTTTGATAAAATTTTGCTTGAAAAACAAAATATTGTCAAAATGGGATCAAACTGTAGATGCTCAATTTTTACTCAAAAATAGACTCGGTGATGATAAGCTGTATTACTGAAGGAGTTGATGAGTGCACAAAAGCTTGATCCCGAAATGATGATTCGAATATAAGAAATGCAACCCTTAGCACATTTTTCATACTTTTCATAAAATGAGGCCCATAAGCACATCTCAAATTTGCCAGGATGCACCTTGGTGTCCCACAGTACTCTATGCATCACCCAAACCAATTTCACAAAAATCAGATCGGTTTGTTGGTGAGGCCCATAGTGGCCCTAATAGGGCTCTCTTGTGGGGCCCATTAGTGATGCTTAGGGGGTCCACTAGTGGTGATGACTTATCTTATAATAAAACTAGTTCGAAACGTCCAATTGTTTTGATTCTTGAACTAGGTATTCTAGGATAGGAAACTGAATCCATTAGATCGTGTTCACTTTTTCGGGGCTCGAAAATGAATCCTAGGGTCACTTGAGATGAATTTTGCCTCACATCGATGTACGTGCTATTTGAACCGATTTTGCAAAAAATTAAAAATCGACTCGTTTGTGGGACCCATATGTGGAACCATCAGTGGGGCCCACCTGCCGCATAGACAATAAATAGTGTCATTTTCACCTGTTTTTCTATAAATACTCATTTAAGCTTAGGGTTTTAGGGGATGAAATTTTTGGTAATCAAAACTTGGAGAGAAAAACAAAACACAAACCAACAAACACAAAATAAAAAATTAAAACAAAAACACATCCTTCAAACAATTTCCTCATAAAAAAATCTTGATCTTTTTGCTAGATTGTAAGAAAAATTGGGTAACCATTATGAAGTTAGTGTGCTATAGATCAATAAACATCTCTGGAAATGCTGAATCAACAAGAAAGATTAGGATATCAAGAGGAGACCAAGGGTTCGTGAGGTTCTTCATTAAATCAATGGTCATCTTTGAAATCAGGTAACTGAGAGTCTAAACATCATCCCTTTAATATTTTTGGTTCATTTCAATGTTCAAATATCTAAGAATTGAGTTATTTGTGAGAGGAACACACAAAAACTCAATTTTCTTGAAATCTACAGCTTTCTGGGCTAATCTGGCATAAGGAAGTAGCAACTGATGCAAGGAAGTTGCATCTGGCGCAAGGCAGATGCAACAGACTCATGCCAGTTACAGCTAACTCACGTCAGTTGAGCTTAGAATTCCCCAGATTTTAGGTTCTCAATCATTTTTTATCTTTTGAAGTTTATGGGCTCTTGTTACCTTAGTATGGGATGAAAATCACATCCAGTGGTATGAGATCATGAACTCAGAAGCTAAAATTAACTAAAATTGGATCATTTGTGAGAGGAACCCGTAAAAATCCAGATTTACAAAAATCTGAAGATTTTTGGCTTGAATTGGCACCAATCAAAAGAAACTGGCGCAGGGAAGTCGAATATGGCACATGCCAGATCCAACTGCCCTGTGCCAGTTTCAACTGACCGGCATCAGTTGAACCCAAAAATCTCCAAGTTTCTGTCTCATGTTCATTAACGATTCTCTGGTGATTATAGAGTTCATTTATCTTGGAAGTGGATTTGATTCACATCCAGTGGTGTTAGTATGTAAGTTCCAAAAGAAAAATAACTTAAAAAAAAAAATCAA
This sequence comes from Jatropha podagrica, assembly GCA_947857235.1. Lineage (NCBI taxonomy): Eukaryota > Viridiplantae > Streptophyta > Magnoliopsida > Malpighiales > Euphorbiaceae > Jatropha > Jatropha podagrica. Next base: position 2,745 of record CANUEP010162465.1, read on the forward strand.
ATCCTGCCTAGATTCTAAGATCAAAGTGAGTTAAGACTTAAGGGTTGAAAACTCATGTTTGATCCGAATGACTACGTTAATGATTTTAATGAATATCTCTTGCTAGGATTTGTGAATTTTGTTTATCTAACAAGGTGAACATTGTGATTATGAGCTTGAAATCACATTAAAATTATTATTTTTTATTTTTTAGCATTTATTTTACACACATTTAATTTTTGTTCTTCATATTATTATCATTATATGTTGTTTATTTAATTTCTATCAAATTTTACATTTTCATCAATTATTTATATTCTATTAGTTTTAATTTTTATTATTTATTGTCTATTTTATTATTGTTTATCATTTATTAGACTAATATTTGAATTTTGAATATTTTCAATTAATGTTTACGTAAATCATGTTGTATGAATGCATATTTGTGATTTAATAGTTAAATTTACATGTTTAATATTCTGAATTTGATATAATTTATTTGAGTATGGTTCGTAAATCATTATTTAATGGGTTTGTAATAATATTTATGTAATTTGATTGGGAATGCAAAAGAATTCTCATTTTAATTGGTTTGTAATAGATTAGACATAATTTTATTTGATTGAAATAATTTCATTGATGTTGATTTGTATTAATTAAGTGAGAATTGGAAATATGTAAGGGATTTATGGGTAGAATATATTTAATAGGAGAGGTTGTAACTCTTTTCTCCTTCCCCATTCTTGTGGATGTTTAATTTTCATTTTTGGTGAATGTTGTGAATGATAATAATATACTTGAATGACATTATTTTCAAAATTGCATAGAGACGATTTTACATCTCAATTTAGATTAATATCCCAATTAATAAATAATAAATATTCGAACAACTAGGAGGCCGATTTTAAACCAAGCGGAATGGGTACCCAACACCTTTCCATTTTCATACCCAACTCCCGAACTCATTCTGATTAAACTCGAATTAATTAGTTCCAATGAATTAATTAATTTGAGAATTTTACTCTAATTTCGTAAAATAGGGTGACGACTCCAAAAAAATTTCAAAACCTTTTCAAAGTAAAGAAACCCTTTTTGAGAATTAAAATGAGATTAGAGAAAATAAATTTTATTGAATAAAATAAACTAAGCCTGTTTAAATCGGTTTACTCAAGGAACTCTTGAGAGAACTATGAGACACGTGCGAAAACCACGTCATCCTCACTTACACACTCAATTTATTAATTTTACATTTAGAATTGATTTAAATTATTTCCTTCCTTTTGGGGGAGATTCGTTAGTGATGGTCTTGATTAGGAAAGTCTTCCTTGCGTTGAGAAATTCCATCCATAGAGGGATTTGAGTTCACAAAATCTTTCCCATCATCATCTCCTAAAATATCGAACCTTTATCTTGCCTTATTTGTCTCATAGCGAGACTTTCGTTGTTCCTTCGCCATTCATTGCCCCGACGTGGTTTCTGACTCACCACCATCCATGGTCCCAATTCCAGTCCCCTACGTGGTTTTCGGATCACCACCACCATGGTCTAAATTCCAGCTCCATATTTTGAGCTTCTGTTTCTGTGTGTTCCTATATCCTTTCTGTCACGCCTGACTCTAATTATTAGAGGAATTGTCCACTTTAGATCAACATCCCATACTGATTGGTAAGATCTGTGCGGTTTTATCCTGTAAGCGAAATGGAAAACTTCTCAAGTGGTCACCCATCCTAGGATTTTCGTTAAGCGAGCACGCTTAACCCTAGAGTTCTTCCAACATTCAAAATCATTCCATCAAAAGGCACCTCTGTTGATTAGTTTTTCCCTTTTGGATATATGGTCTGATCATTTCTGTGTCCCGCAGTCGGCATGTCATAGGCCCACCAACTTCTGCACGGTTTGTCCTCGAACCATGCATCTGCTGGAGGGGGTCAGGCTCTGATACCAGTTGTCACACCTGACTCCAATCACTAGAGGAATTGTCTGCTTTGGATCAAGCTGAATCCATCCTATACTGGATTGGCAAGATCTGTACGGTTTTATCCCACAAGTGAAATGGTGAACTTCCTAGATGGTCATCGATCCTGGGATTTCCATTGAGCGAGCACGCTTAACCTTAGAGTTCTTTCAACTCTCCAAGTCATTCCACTAGAAAGCACCTCTTTTGATTAGTTTTTCTCTTTTCAATATATGACCTGATTCATTCATGTGTCCCACAGTTAGAATATTAGAGGCCCATCAGCTTTCGCATGGTTCGCCCTCGAACCATACATCTACTGGAGGGGTTCGGCTCTGATACCAACTGTCACACCCGACTCCAATCATCAGAGGAATTGTTTTCTTTGGATCAAACCGAATCCATCCCATACTGTATTGGCAAGATCCACATGATTTTTTTCCACAAGTGAAATGGTTTTTTCCCATAGTTTTTTCCCACATGGTTTATTCAAACCCTAGTTAGATTTGGCATTTGGGGTGATATTAATACAAACATTTGATTTTGGAGTGCCTAAGGGACGAAGGTCAAGTTAGAGCGATTCTGCAACAAGTCGTATTGGTCAGGGTTTTTTTTATAGCATTAGCCATTTCTTTCTAAGACAAATTTAATTCTTATTCTTGTCATTTTCAACTATATTCGACTTTTGAAACCTATTCAGCTAGAGGCTTCATTATAACATTGGATGCCAATTATTTTTTATCATGAAATTGGTTAGATAACTTTACATTAAAAATATGATTCTACCTATTTGGAGCAATTCCGGCAACTGCCGCGTCCACTGTGGCTCAAGGGATGGCAAACCAAAATCTCACCATTATACATCAAATTGAAGCAAAATTTTTATGGAGTCTAATTGTATCCATTTCTATAGAAAATACCATATTGTAACAAATCCCCAAATTTCAGAACTTTAAAACCTAACATTTCAAAGTCCTTCAATTTCTAATGCCAAGTCCAAATTAAATATTTTACTATGTAATTTTTCCTTAGATAGATACTTCAATGCATGGACATGGAATTTCTTAACTCGGTTGTCTGGTACTTACACCATGGCAAGGTGTTACTCATTGATAGTGATTCCTTGTCCAATGTGGTTTGGACTAATTCACAGGTTTCTTATTTGTTGTTGGATTTGTTTACACAAGCAAAAATATTCCATTAATTTTTTTTGAACTTCATTTTACAATCACTTAATATTAATATGTATTTAAATAAAAAAATTATAATTTTATGGGACACTTTAAATTAAGATTGATAATTCATTCCGATTCCTATTAAATATAAACAAATTTGAAATAAAATAAGTAATTATATAAATTAGAAAAATATTTTTAACCTAAAGAAATCATAAAGTTTGTAAATAAAATCTTAATAAGCTTAACCAAATAAATTATATATAAAATACAAATATATTGATTTTTTTTTTCCAAAAATACTTGAGGTTGGATTGTGCTATTCTAGACCGGGTTGATTTTAGATATTGTTTATTCTCATGACCCCTACAAAATGATCATATATCCAAAGAAAAAAAAAAAAGAAAGAAAGAATATGAACATGTTAAATGAGACAATATGTATGTTGTGACCCACTTTATATACCCCTGACTCAAGTCTACCAATAACTTAAACTTTACCATATACATGGATGCTCCTTGGTTTTTCTGTGGAGTTAGGATGCATTTGCACAAAACGGTGAATTTAACCTCTCTTCGTCTTTGGCGGGTTTTGGTTTGAGACACATTTTCTATGGTAGAGACAAGAGAGAGGCGTGTCTCTGGTTTTTAGTTGAATGGTAACTGGAATAAATTTATTTAGATCGGATCCATAACTATATTTATGAAGTAAATCAATGAAATTAATGAATTTATTGAAACGAGAGTATTGCTGATTATACACTTAGAAGTAAAAAGATAAAGTAAAGATATTTTTTAAAAAATTTTTAATGTCATTTATTTGATTTATAAATGAGGCTATTAGTCCAGTCTAGATAAATTTTTTCCTGATAACAGACGCATTGACTTCAGACAAAGAAATTAATTTAGAGAAAAGGTAGCAACAATTAAAGAAATTTTGAGTAGTTGCATTCTCATAAATTTAGCAAAGGCCATAAATAAATAATTTATAATTTAAAGTAATTAATGTGTTAATTTATTTAAGATGCATTATTGAATATTATAATTACTCTGTTGATTTTAATAATATATAATGAGTCAAAAAAATTAATGCGTTAATTTATTAGTCTATATTAATAATATATTACTCTATTGTCTATAATCTTCTAATAGATTTGTGAAAAAAAAATAAAATCTTTTACTATGTAATATTTTCTATGCTTCGATGCATCGGCATATAATTTCTTAACATGCCAGTCTGATCGAATTGTGGAACGTTTTGTTTTTTTTTTTTTTAATTAAAAAAAAAAAAAAAACTGAAAACTCGAACAGTATGAAACGCTACCTCAATTTTCCTCTCCAGATTCCCGTGTGTATTTAGATATTCAATATAAATCCGACAAGGAACAGGACAGCCTATGAACTAACTCATATAAAAGCCGCTCAGGGTTGAGATACGAGGTTGGTAGCAAATACAAAGCAAGAACGCTCCTTTCCCTTATTATCCTCTGCCTTGTTCGTTGGAGTCAGGTACTCTAATCTCTGCCATTGACATTGCGAGAGGGGTTTTGGTTCTTCATATATTCTGGATCTACTAGCTTATTATTTTGAATTGAATTATCTCTCTGAAATAGATAGCAAACAGATGTGCCGAATTAAACGACACAAATATTTACCTGTGGTGGAATTAATTAGTGATATTATTTGGGAAATTCTTAGGCGTTTACCTGCTGCGGATCTCGTTCGATTCATATCCGTGAGCAAGGCATGGTATTCCATTTTCACTCATCCACAATTTCAAAGAGACCATCTAAACTATGTTTCTACTGCAGAGACTGAATTCAGGACAATCATTTTGCACGAAAACAGATTTCAACCCATCTTCTATCATGAAGAGGATAACGTCCAAAAAGAGTGTCCTGTCTTGCCTTCTCAGATGGTGATTCCTGAATTTGATATTTTTAATGGTTCTTGTGATGGTCTGTTGTTATTTCTGGCCCGAAGCCGGACACGCTTTGAAGAAAATCATATCATTGTATGTAATCCTTGTACTAAAGAGCTCATTAAAATACCTTTAACTCGCCCTGTTATACATTGTCTTGATTGCACTTGGCTACTTGAAGATTTATTTGGTCTTGGATACGATCCTCACACCGATGACTACAAAGTTCTCAGATTCCCTTCTACCCACAAGGCGCGGGAGCATTTGACTTTCGATAAAAAGGCTGCATTCAATTGTTTAGTTGAAGTCTACTCTTTGAAGGCCAAATCATGGAAGACCATCCAAGACGGAGGCTTTATGTACCTCGTGAACCGCTTGGCGCCTGCTACAGTCAACCGACGTCCCCACTGGATAGCCACCGATATTAGTAATCCTGATTCATCGCAATGTGTGATTTTCTATTTTGATGCAGGAAGAGATAATTTTGGAGATATGACGCTGCCTCCGTCTGTTCAAGAGAATGTGAGTGTCCACAATTATAGAGGATTTCTTGGTTTGGCTGAATATTCCATTCAGAAAGAGTTCATCTTGTGGTCTATGAAAGAATATGGAAAATCTGATTCTTGGGCCAAACTCTTGACTATCCCTAATGCACCTGCACCCTGGTGTGATATTTGGTATCCGGAGGCATTGTTCATTACCGAGACGGGCAAAGTGATATGAAGGACTACAAAAGGACAACTACTTGTGTATAATGGGAAGGATGGTAAATTCATCGAACCTTTAATTCAAGGTCATAGTGACCACGTTCTACATGGCATTCCCTACATTGAGAGCCTCGTTTGACCAAGTGGCGGCAATTTGAGATGGTAATCACTCGATAAACACATACCTTATTACCTGCATTCTAACATCAATGAACATCTATCGCTATTTTTTTATTATTTTTTAAAGATTTTTTCTCTATATGTAAGGTATTATACTTCGTTGGACTATTTGCTCCAAGCACACTTTTTTTAAGATTTTCTCGCTATTCGTGGTTTTATCATGTTCTGCTAATGTTGTATGTGTCTATCACGCGTCCAATCTGATAAATTTGATTTTTGCAAATAACCAAAGGTAAAAAGGTTCACCTCCCTATCTGAATCTATTCTTTACTTGTAAGTATGAAGAAACACCATCAACGGTTGAAAATAGCTGCATAAGTAGGATACACATCATGGGTGGAACGTTTATAAATAGTGGGCTTTATACCAGGACTCCTGTAACATTTTAATGATTTTCATTACCAAGACTCCTGTAAATTTGATTTCTGCAAAATAACCGAAGATAAAAAGTTTGACCTCCCTATCTGAATCTATTCTTCACTTATAAAGCAAGAAGTAGCACCATATATTAACGGACCAACATATATAACTGCAAAGAAGGATCAGGCATCAAGTTTAGGTCAAAGTGTCTTGTTTTGAGATCATCGGTTCATAATATATGCAACATAAGTAACTACTGAAGTATGGAATTGGGGGTTTCCTTGCAGTCCCTCCCGCGTATCATGCACATTTAGCTGTTTTTCGTGCCTGATTTTACATGGAACCAGAAATGCAGGAAAATGGCTCGACGGGCCACAGTAGCAAGGAACACCCAAGCATAGGTGATAGACTGATAGTTATAGTACTCTCAGTAACCATTCATCTTGGAAGAATGCGAACGTAGGCTTTTGTAAAGAAATGTTTGTTTCTGATCAATCTGGTAATATATGCAGGAAATTTGCCCCATCCGAATATGTCCAAAACAAATCATTACTTACCCCCACCCCCACCTAACAGCCTCAAAGCAAGTTTAGGTACGATATTGTATGAGAAGTAGGCAGTAGCATCTCGGTGAAGCAGAGGGGGATTAAGTTTAACTGAGGATACAAATCAGCCAATCCACTTTGCATAGGCACACTGTCCTTTCTCATTGAAAATTTATAATGACTATAATTTCGCGAATTCAAGAATTTTATCAACTTGAAAAATATCACAATAAGATTGTCTCCCTGATCATAATCACAACTCACAAGTAATTATTTTAATTTTTAAAGAATGGAATGGACTCTATCTAAACAACCTTGACCAGGCCATTCCCGCAACTATTTCATTTACCAATGGTGCTATATCCAATCAGCTCTCTCGTCAACCTCTTCATTCCAGTTCACAATCACAGATTTCTCCTGAAGTCAATAGGCCTTCATTTGCTTTGCATCTAAAATGGACTCTTTAACCATGTCAAGTACAGGATCGTTCCTCTTGAACTGTCTTGTAAAAGCAACTCCACTTTGAACCATTTGATCATAACCAGAAATATTCAAGGAGTGCGGTTCCATCTTTAGACTATTGTTCCATACCACACATCTTAGATTACTATTTTCGTTAGTGTTCTTAAACTCTAGTGCATTGCAAATGAGAGACCGGACATAGCCCTCTTCAGACAACACATTTTTGAAATACATAAGAAGGGTCTGACGAAGGTTATTCCAACCAAGAATGCAAAATTCAGAGGAAAAATCAGCTCAAGATAAACCATGGGGAACCTGCGGTAGAATAAAGAACTATTATTGCACATAGCATTCCATAAGTTAACGAATACCCAGAGCTTAAGCTTCTACTCTCTGTGAAAACAGTATACTACTGAGGCTAGACTTTGCCAGTGAATACTTTGAAAGCATCAAGTGTTGGCCGCTTCTCTGCAGCACGAAAAATCTGACGCCTTGCTAGGAAAATTCCAGGGTCAACAACAATGGGCTAGGACCTTTGAGATCTGCACCAAAATCAAGACAATATGGTTCAGGTTTACTTTTAATTCCCTGCCACAAAAGTACAATTAAATTTATCAACAAGGCGTTGCCTACTCTTTCCACCCAAGATCACTGGTATGATCTATGAAATTGACGTCCTTGCTAACAGAAGAGAATTCATGGGACAAGTCTGGAAGCAGGTAACGAAAGTAAATATAAAAGAGTTAAGAGTAGCACATAAAGGAAAATGACAAGCAGAATGAAATTATATAAATAGGTGCATGAACATATTAAATTAACAGCAAGCGGGGTACATGACAGTAAAAGCTTGTTGACAAAACAAAGAGCACATGGAAGAAAAAATAAAGATTGAAAACCTTTGTAACACAATGCAAGAGCAATATATACAGCAAGTACATCAAAAGAAATTCAAAGTGATAAGCATATCAACTAGGGGCACAACATCTTTAGCTGCACCCCAGAAATCAAGCCGGTGCCAATCTTATCTTGTCAATGAGAAAATGGTGAATATTTGCCTCAGTCAGGTCCCAACAATTGTAATTGTGCAAAGATTAAATTTTCAGCCAAAGAAAAAAAAAATTCTCAAGTTTAGGTCACCTACCAATAGAGAGTTGAATTTGAACTACACCTTTAAGTAATTTCCTGCTTTGAAAAATTCATTACCTTTATATCGTAGTAGTTAGTGACTAGTGACAAGGAACCCCAAGATGTTGTTTGACGATCTCGTGTAGTTCAATACATGTGAGGTAACCTTGATGACGATGATTTCACTTTCTAAATAGTTACCTGGGATATAACTTGTAGATAGTGACATCCTTGGCTTGGTTGGTGGCGCTGCTAGGTGAATCTGTCCAGTCAAAAGATACAGGACAGGACCAAAGGAAACAACAATAGATAATGGAGATAGCTCCATCAAGCATCACAAATCATTCAATCTAATAGAGAATTGGGTATGGTGTAGTTGACATTTTTGCTCTCTTCAAAAGTTTTATATTCAAGATATCCTATTTAATAGAGTGTTCATTGATTCTATTAAATAAAAAAGATTACTCTTAATATGTAACCATCAACGTTAATTCGATTCATTTAACATTCTGTAAATGATTTTAAAAAGAATAACCCTAACCAATTCGGACAGTCACTCAAAGGCAAAAAGTATAACACATGGCAAGATATTAGAGGAGCCAAATAGAAGTTTCCGTGCAACTTCCAAGCCTCCACTTCCCCCCTCCTTCTCCCCCCTTCTCATGACGAGAAATTTAATGGCAAAAGTACATAAAAGCAGCTGCTAAATCCCATAACTGCAACATCAAGCTTCCAGAATACCAGAAATTCACCACCTATTTATTGCCTATCTGATCTTCCACAAATTTTGAATGGTAACAGTTGGAAATGGATATGACACAAAATCAAAATCTAAGACTTAAGGGAGATGGATTTCCAATAGACCAGTAACCACGTTAGCATATAAAAATAGACTGGGTTCAGGGCACTAGTTGAACTTTGTATGTACAGTAAGATGTCTGCCCAACAGACCTTACCAACAAATGCCTTAAAAATTCATGCGAGAAATTCTCTCCATTAATATGACAGGCCTCTTTATCAGTTATAATAGTGATGAAGTGAAACATTACCTGTGGATAAGATATGATGCTTTTTGGCACCACTAAGCAAGCTGCTTTTGAGAAAGACTAATTGGCATGCAGCCAGAGAAATGAGAAACAACTACTGTGTATGGGGTGATTCAAAGGCCCACAGAAAACGTAACATAAAGCTGATATTAAAAAAAATTACACGAACTGTCTCAAATACAAAACAATAAAAGATGAGATGAAAAAGTACAAAAAATATGCGCATCAGTATCCATACATTTTAAGAGTCAATAGCTTGTCAATATTGGCAACTGGAGCATATTTGTCAGTTTGTGTCTTTTTGTTATCAGGAAGAAAGTAGACTCTAGGATCAACTTTAGAAGTTTCATGCCATGATTTTACAGCTGCTTCCATTGTCTAAACAAAGAAAGAGATCTGTCGAACATATTCAGATCCAATCTTTTCAGACTGCAAAGAAAAAAGAAAACACAAATTAATCCTTCTTCAAATTGAAAGCAATCAGAATATAAAAACAGCTGACTTTGTTTAGGTAATTAACCTTCTGTATAGAGGGGAAAGACTGAGGACGCAAAGTAGAGACATCCAGACGCAATAGTACAAAGTGAAAATTACAGTTGCAAAAACAAAGTATCAAAGAAGAGAGCCGCATTCAAGGATGTAGACTTTGGTTGGACTTTGTAAGTACAGACTTCGGTTGGTTCTTTGTACACATATTGCACACAACAAGGAAGCCAATGAAGCACTTCATATTTTACAAGAATAAGCAACCATAAACACGTGACAGGAAATCTCATTATGAAAATAAAACTAGCAAAAGAAGAAACATATTCTGAAAGGGAATGTACAGACATTTCAAATCTGTCTCAATATTTTGATCTTTATACAATAAACCAATACTTCATTTACTTGATTTGCTTTTCCTAAAGCAGGCATAATAGGGGTATAAGTGATTACACCAGGCTTGCGTCCATTTTCTTGCATCTCATCTAAAGTTGCCTTGACATTTCAAAAGTCTTGGATTTATAGTATGACTCGATCAAGCAAGGTATGAAAGAACATTAGGGAGAAACCCGTCTTTCTCCATTTCGTTTGTACCCTTTTTTGGAACCTCTAATTTCCTTGTTTGCAAAACCCATGCATCGAAATTCAAAACATTGAAAAAAAATTTAAATCCACATGTTCACAATCCTTAAAACTCCATAAACACACTATTAGGATATTCAACGGTTCCCTCCTTAACCAATCGTAAATTAGTGTATTAATGCCCTAGCGTCTTTACTTGCACCATATTTCTCAATCCCTCTAAATGCATCAATAGCATCTTCATATTTGTCAGATATAGCAAGATGCCTCACCACCTTGCCCATTATGACCAATGAAATATATCCTTTTAAACTCTAATATTTCCTTGACTAATTTTCACATGAGATTGAATTTCTTGTGCTGCCCTAATATATCAACTATAGAATTATATAATTCATGTGAGTGCACATAACCTGTTTGATTGTTTGCCCAAGCGAAAACCCCAAACCCCAAATGCGAGGACCCAATCATTACTAAACCTTTCCAAAAACTATGAAATTAAAGTACTGCTGCATTAAACCTACCCCGTTCAAGGCTTGAAAAACACTATCAGTTGATGGCTAGTGTTGCTTAGCACTATACTTAATCTTATGTTTTTGCTAGCATGATAAATCTTCATCTTCCTCAGTAAAATAAATCCACGTCTCTGTTTCCCTTCTCTCCTCAATCTTATGTACTAGAATGTGCAACATAAAACTCAACCCCAAAATATTCAAAACCCTCACAGGTTTTCTATTCTTCTTCACTTTCCTTTTCCAACCCGACACTTAAATGATTTTCCCAAAATGGATACTCCCTCCAAATTTCACATGAGATGAAACTGAATAAAAAAATTAAGGACGAAATTGAGAGAGACAAACCTGCATAGTATTTGCCCCGTCTCATTGGAACTAGGAATAAACCACAATCTCCACAAGAAAGGTGACTTAACAAAGAAGTCATCATTTATCCCATACTTTCGCTTCCTTGATTAAGTCATGCTTGGTGGAACTTGAAATTATATTAAATTAAAATATTATAATTGGAATTACATCACATGTAAAATTAATGAATAAATAATTGAATTGATTACTTAGGTGACGACCTAGATAGAGAAGCTATCCTGTAGTTGAAAGGGCAAAAAAAGAACAGCATCAACTATATAAGATAGTTTTACTGACTTAATTAATTATGTTTACTTTCTTTACATCAAATTACATGTGGTGATACTCTCGCCTTCCCTTTGTAAATAGTTACATGTTGTTTGCTTTAAAGACGTAAAGTGGCCCACATTTATAAGTCTTTCAACGTCTCACTCCCCAATCTTCCCCGTCACTTTCTTTCGCAATCAAGAACAGGAAAGCTCATTGTATCTCACTTTCTTTCGCACTCAAGAACAAGCAACTCCATTCAAGAACTCATTCCATGGAACTCGATGATGCTTTAAGGACACACAAATTATTTTTCATCCTTGTAGACTCAATAAGGGTCCAAATCGCTATCAATGTCTGTCAGGCCGAACCAGATAAACAATCAGTTTCTT
>CANUEP010162537.1:0-12305 GCA_947857235.1 Jatropha podagrica
AATTTTAGAGTTTAAGTATTTTTGCAAAACTTAAAGAAAGCTTTTAAGGTGTAAAAATGAACTTGTGAGGCTAAATGTGTGTTACTAAAGGTTTTAATGTTTTGAATTAAGTACTTAACTTAAAATGTGCAGGTTTGAGGAAGGGAAACTTCTACCTCCTTATTGACCTAAAGGGGGCCGAACCACCCTAGGGTGGTAAGGCATGTTTTTGTTTTCTTTAAATGTTGATTTTAAATTTTTTAAAGCTATGTATATAAGAGTATTGTTAAAGCATGATTTTGGATGGGAACATGAGTGGGTTTTGATAAATTTTACAAGTTGTAAGTAAAGGAATTGTGGAATAAAAAGTATTAAGTTGCGAAATGTATTGCTAAGGGATTTTGGATAAGCAATAAGCTTATTTGTGAAAGAATGGTTTTGTTTTGGGCTCAAGTATGTATGATTGAAATGTAGTAGGATGGGGTTTATTCCAGTTATGAGCATGCTCGCTATCAGCCTTCTGTTATGTTATGCTATGATCATATGCTAGGGTTATCAGTCCTTCCAGATAAGCAGACGCTCTTATCAACCGGTGGCGCTTTCACAGGCCAGTTTTCTGGTGGTGCTTTCACAGGCCACAACTGGTGGCGCATTCACAGGTCAAATTCTATTCTGATATCTACATAACCAAATCTGCTTATATTTCTTTCAGACTACGTATGAGCCCTAAACTAAAAATAAGCTCTATTCTGTTATGAAAAGAAAGGGAAATGTACTTATAGATATGGAATTTTTCTTACATTTGTCAAACCTCAAATTTATTTCTAAGAATCAGCTTCTTTATGATTTTTGAAGTATTCTAATTTAATTGGTATGTCTTCGATACACATTATATATTTGATTTGAGTATTTTAAATTATACTTGAGATTTGTGCTTTGGCAATTCTTTGCTACTTATTCGATAATTATTTAGCACCACTGAGTCTTCCACTCAACACGGTCAATTCCATCACGCGTAGGTTGTGAGCTATAACAGACCATTTTTCAGTGTCGTTAATGGTGATTTACCAGTCTATGAATAGTACCATAGATTTGGGATTGGGCGACGGGTGTTACATTTAGTGATATCAGAGCATAGGTTTAGCCGATTCTAGGATATATGGTTTGGTATGAGAGTTATATTATTTGGAGTAATTATATAAGTGATTTAAGTTAAGTACATGCCATAATAGTTGTTTTTGGAACTTCACTCTGATGCGAACCTGTTGGTCTTTGTAGGTGTTGAGTATGTCGTAGCATCTGTCTGATGAGGAGGTGGACAATTATGCCCCTCCTGAGGGTGCTATGTTAGAGGGTGTGCCAGCTGGTGGTGCCGCTAGCAGTGCACTGGGTTCAGATGCAAAGCGTGCCTCGGTTGCGGGGCAGGCTGCTGTGGGGCCTAATCAGGGTGATTTGGTGCAGCTGTTGGTAGCTACATTGAGGCAGGTTGCAGGAGCAGTTCTCCAGGCTCCAGTTGCATCAGCCCCTATTCCAGTTTGTCCGCCTATTGAGAGGTTAAGGAGGTATGGTGCTGTTGACTTTATGGGTCAGAAGGATGATGATCCTTCTACAATAGAGTTTTGGCTCTGATCTATAGAGAGGATTTTGGAGCAGATGCAGTGTACTCCTCGAGATAGATTGACTTGCGCTACTTCCTTATTGAAGGAGGAGGCTTATTTATGGTGGGAGTCAGTGGTTAAGGTAGTGAGAGCCGAGGATGTTACTTGGGATTTCTTTCTCTCTAAGTTTCGGGAGAAGTATGTGGGAGAGTTATATATGGATCAGAGGATAATAGAGTTTCTAAAGCTTAGATAGGGTTGGGTGACCATATCAGAGTATGAGCGGGAGTTTCTATGGCTGAGTAGGTACGCCGCTAAGTTGATCCCTATTGAGGCAGATCGGTGTAAGCGGTTTAGGAAGGGATTATTGGATGAGTATAAGATGCATTTGACATCCCAGCCTCACACCACATTGGCTACTTTAGTGAAGGCTGCTTCTAAGTTAGAGATTATCCAGATGGAGAGAGAGACTAGAGTTTAAAGGACTCAGCAAGGTAGTTAGCATAAGAGGTTCTAGAGTGCTACGCCTGGACAGACTTCTAGGGCTCAGTCAAGTAGTAAGAGGTTTAGAGGTGGACCACAAATGGGGGTTAGACCAGGACAGAGAGTTGGCCATGGTACATTTACGAGATCAGCTCCTCAGGCTACATCTGTTGCCAATGGCGGAGGTACTATATGGCCAGGTTTACCGGCTTGCACTTAGTGTGGCAGGAGACATGTTGGGGTATGTTGGGGAGCTTCAAGAGCCTATTTTAGATATGGATCAACCGAGCATATGGTCAGAGATTGTCCTTTGGCAGCTACTGGTCCCGTTTAGCAGGTTGGGAGGCCAGCTCCCTATGTCCAGAGAGGTAGAGGTAGAGGCCATTGTGAGGCATACGCTATTAGGAGTCAGAGGCCAATATCTGAGATAGTGGATAGGCCAGAGGTTAGAGCACCAGCGAGGGCCTATGCTATCAGGACCAGGGAGGAGTAGGATGCGCCGAATGTCATTGCAGGTACCTTTTCTATCTTCGATACTTTTGTACTTTCTTGGATTGATTTAGGCTCCATGCATTCATATATATGCATGCATGTGGGTAGATTGGGTAGCATGCATGCTGTCACACTAAAGCATAGTGTTGAGGTCACTAGTCCATTGGGGCAGAGTGTAGTGGTTGACCGAGTGTATAGAGATTGCCTTTTAGTCATTCATGGGCATGTATTCCCGAGCGATTTGATAGAGTTACCCTTTCGGGAGTATGGTGTGATCTTGGGTATGGATTAGCTATCACGACATGGGGTGATTGTGGATTATAGGCATAAGAGGATCACGCTCCAGACTCCGACTGGAGAGGAGATAGTAGTTGTGGGCGAGAGGAAGGATTACCTCCCTAATGTTATTTCAGCCAGTACTACTAGGAGGATAATACAACATGGCTGCGAGGCATTCTTAGCCTGTATACTTGAGTCTGTGTTCATGAGATTTCGATGGTGTGTGATTTCTTGGATGTGTTTTCAGAAGATTTGCCTGATTTACCTCCTATGAGAGAGGTTGAGTTTAGTATTGAGGTTATACTGGGTACCACGCCGATATCCATTGCTCTATATCAGATGGCTCCTACTGAGTTGAGAGAGTTGAAGATCCAACTTCAGGAGTTGCTTGATAAGGGTTTCATTCGACTTAGTGTTTCTCCTTGGGGTGCTCCGGTCTTGTTTGTGAAGAAGAAAGATGGTACTTTGAGACTATGTATTGACGACAGGTAGCTAAATAAGGTGACAATGAAGAATCGTTATCCATTGCCTCGGATAGATGATTTGTTTGACCAGTTGAGAGGAGCCACTGTGTTTTTGAAGATTGACTTGAGATCTGGGTATCATCAGTTTGGCTTTAGAGAGTCAGATGTGCCTAAGACTACTTTTAGGATTCGATATCTATGAGTTTTTAGTGATGCCATTTGGGTTGACTAATGCTCTAGCAGTATTTATGGATTTGATGAACCGAGTCTTTCATTCTTATTTAGATCAGTTGTAGTGGTTTTCATTGATGATATTTTGGTGTACTCTCCGACTAGAGAGGATCATGATCACCACCTATGGGTAGTTCTGCAGACTTTGAGAGATCAACAGTTGTACAGTAAGTGTAGTAAGTATGAGTTTTGGTTGATGGAGATTAGCTTCTTAGGGCATATTGTTTCTGCAGAGGGTATTCGGGTAGACCCGAAGAAGATTAAGGCAGTGCTTGATTGGAAGCCACCTAAGAATGTCACTGAGATTCGTAGTTTCCTAGTTTTGGCTAGGTATTATAGGAGGTTTGTCAAGGGGTTTTCCCTTATTGCAGCCCCTTTGACTAGACTTCTTCGTAAGGATGTTCGGTTTGAGTGGACTGATAGATGTCAGAGTAGCTTTGAGTGGCTAAAAGTGATGCTTACTGAGGCTCCAGTTTTGACACAGCCAGCTCCAGGCAGACCATAGGATGTGTATAGTGATGCTTCACATAATGGTCTGGGTTGTGTACTGATGCAGGAGGGTAAGGTAGTTGCTTACGCTTCTCGACAGCTTAAGCCACATGAGAAGAACTACCCTACCCATGATTTGGAGTTAGCAGCTATTGTGTTTGCTTTGAACATTTGGAGGCATTACTTGTATGGTGAGAGATGTCACTTGTTTACGGATCATAAGAGCCTTAAGTATCTACTTACACAGAGAGAGCTTAACCTGAGGCAGTGTAGATGGTTAGAGCTACTTAAGGACTATGATTTCACCATAGATTACCATCCGGGCAGAGCTAATGTAGTGGCAGATGCACTCAGTAGGAAGTCCTTGGTTGCCCTTCATCCGATGAACGTTTAGTTATCAGTGGCTAGTGATGGTGCTCTTGTAGCAGAGCTTATGGTGAGACCTAGCCTACTTCAGCAGATCAGAGATGCACAGCAGGGTGATGAGACTATTGCCAGGAAGAAGAAGTTTGAGATTAGAGATGACTACTTGTACTTAGGAGATTGGATTTGTGTGCCTAAGATTCTAGATTTGAGGAAGAGTATCTTAGAGGAAGCCCATAGTAGTCCGTATTCTATGCATCCAGGCAGTAATAAGATGTATCAGGATTTGAGGGTGCAGCATTGGTGGCCGACTATGAAGACGGACATTGCAGATTTTGTATCGAGATGCTTCACCTGTCAGCAGGTTAAGGCAGAGCATCAGGTCCTATCGGGTTTGCTACAGCCTATCTCTATTCTGAAGTGGAAATGGGATAGGATTACCATAGATTTTGTGATTGGTTTGCCTACTACACCCAGGAAGAAAGATGCTATTTGGGTAATAGTTGATAGATTGACTAAGTCAGGGCATTTTCTTCCCATTAGGATTGACTACACCTTGGAGTAGTACGCAAAGCTCTACATTGATGAGATTGTGAGATTGCATGGAGTTCCTTCCTCCATTATTTCTAATAGAGATCCTAGGTTTACTTCGAGGTTTTGGAAGAAGTTACATAAGGCTCTAGGTACTAGATTGCATTTCAACACAGCCTTCCATTCGCAGATAGGTGGTCAGTCAAAGCGGGTGTTTTAGATACTTGAGGATATGTTGATGGCTTGTGTAATTGAGTTTGAGGGGAGTTGGGAGAAGTATATTCGGCTGGCTGAGTTTGCCTATAATAATAGTTATCAGTCGAGTATTCAGATGGCTCCATTTGAGGCTTTTTATGGTAGGAGGTGTAGGACACCTCTATGTTGGACGGAGATTAATGAGGGAAAGATAGTGGGTCCATATTTGATTCGAGATGCAGAGGATAAGGTGAGGATCATAAAGGAAAGGTTGAAAGTAGCTTCAGATCGTCAAAAGTCATATGTTGACCTTAAGAGGAAGGATGTTGAGTATGCAGTTGGTGATAGAGTATTTTTGAAGGTGTCTCCATGGAAGAAGGTTCTGAGATTCGGTAAGAAGGGTAAGCTTAGTCCTAGGTTCATAGGTCCATACGAGATCTTAGAGCGTGTGGGACCGTTGGCCTATAGACTAGCTTTACCGCCAGACATGGATCAGATACACAATGTCTTTCATGTATCCATGCTATAGAGATATAGATCAGATCCTTCGCACATTATTTCAGCTGAATCTATCACCATTGAGCCAGATTTGACGTATGAGGAAGAATCCATAAGGATACTTGCTAGAGAGGTTAAGGAATTAAGGAATAAGAGAATACCTCTAGTAAAGGTCATATGGAGGAACCATAAAATAGAGGAGGCTACATGGGAGAGAGAAGATGATATGCGACAGTAGCATCCTCAGTTATTCATATCAGGTAAATTCAAGGACGAATTTCTTTTAAGGGGGGAGAAGTGTAACAGACTATTTTTGTAATGCCCTAATTCCTGGAATTATGAATAATGGCTACTAGATTGCTAATTGGTACCAAATTGGGGTATTGGTATGAATTTCAATTTAGATATGTTATTTTCATAATTATTTTGTCTAGATTGTGATTCATGCATTACATGTTATTTGTTTGATTATTCGTGCATTTAATGGTTACTGGATTGCAAATTGGGAAATTGTGCCTTAGGAAGTCTAGTTATGGAATTCAATGTGATACGGTTCTGGTTGCACCTAGATATTTGGAATTGACAGAGAGAATGGTGTTAATTTGATTTTGAAATATTTTTCCTAAATTGATTTGATTTGGGCACTAAAATAATTAATTTGGTATTGGTTGTCAATTATTGGGATTTGATTTTCAAATAAGATTTATTGATCATTATTGTTACTCATTTATTATTTAAGAAATTATTTGTCAAAGAATAGTTTTAAATGTATCAAAGGTATTTCATTTACGGGTATTTTATTAAATGGATTTTAAATAAATGGGCTTATTTAATTATAGGTCATTTGTATTTTTAAAAAGAAAGGGAAAAAAAAGAGAAAAAAAAATTTAACCTAAGGTTAAAAAGAGTGGTCGACACCCTCTTTTGTAAAGAGAGTGCCGCCCCCTTCACTCACACACGCTCAAGAGAGAAAGAAAAGAAAAAAAAAGAGAGAGAAAGACAGTCTTCTTCTATTCCCGTGATTTTAACCATTGGAATCTACAATCACATGAAATTGAGAGTTTGTAACATTAAGATAGTGATTGAAGTTAGAAAATTTAGGGTGCAAATAGCTGTGATCACAAAAGGCATTCTATAATCAAGGTAGGTTTATGTTTTGCAATCCGTATGTTTGATTTTGTTATTGGAGTCATTGATGTTAAGAGATTTCAAATCCCTAAAGGTTGATGTTTATGTTTTGTTTTCTTTTGCTTTTCATGCCCATAGAGAAGGGTGAACCTTATAAGGTTGATAAAGGCAAAGGGAAGGCAAAATTGCAAAGTTTGGTTTGCTATTGTATGGTTTGAGGTTAGTGCTCCACAAGTATATGTCTACTTTGATCTCCTTGAGTGACGTTTATGTTGTACAATTGTACTTGATTTCAATTATTGGCATTATTTTCTCATTTATTGATTTTGAAAACTGATGTTTTTTAGTGTAGAAATTGGAGATTCTGTGTGAATTGCTCGAATTGATAAACTTTGACGCTGTATGCGTTATTAGTTCAGTTTAGAACGTATTTTTTGACCCTTTACATTTTTTTCTATACCTGAGCTCTTCACAAAAGTTTTATCTCTACTTCTTAGCTTTCCAGAACATATTCTTGTGTCTAATTTGGATGCCTATAGCTCAAGTTATGATCTAAAAACTAGAACTGGTTCTTTCATGGCGTCAAACTTATATATCCAGATTGATTACTTCTTTTGGCATCAAAGATGTCAAGTATTCAACTAGTGTCCTTCATAAAAGTTGTATTTTTATTTGTTATCTTTCCAACGCATCCACTTGTGTCGAATTTGAGTAATCATAGCTCAATTTATGAGTCAATTAGTAAAACTGATTCGGGCACACCCAACTCGTGCTGTGTACGATTGAAATTGGCTTTCTAGCAAGGCTATCTTGTGTAGCACACCCAAACCGTGCTTCCTACTGACTATGGGTGTATTTTGTGACCCTTTTAGCATGGCCATGCTATCTAGCACACCCAGCCTGTGCTCTCCACTATCCCTTTCAATGCTATGTTGTATTTTTTACCTTCTGATGATGCCTAAACACTCTAAATGCATACCTATCGTATTTTTTATGTGGTTTTCTTTCTAAAGTCTCATAGAAACATTAAAGGGAAATAAATAAAGTATGCAACATGATTACATGTTGGAATGATCAGGGATTATAATTGAGTGATGAAGCTTAATTGGGGATTAAGCCTAAATGATGTGTGAGTGTGCAATTGAATGAACCCATGTTGTGACTATATGCTAGTTTGAGATAAATGTATGACCAGCTTAGGAAGGGAGCATGTACCCTAGTGTTTTACGATCGTCGAACCATGTTCCTACCTATGTTTGACTTGATTACGTGAGCTATACTTGATGTATGATATTATGCTTAGTTGCATAATGTAATGTGTGGATGGATGCTATCCTACAACTTTATTATTGTGATGTTGACTTGCTTGACCCTTAAACTACTATGAATTGAGTGTGTGCTTATGACGTGGTAATACCAATTCGGTATTACGATTGGAAAAGCTTAGTGTTATGCCCCAGGTACACTTACTTACTTGACATCATGAATAACATTGGACTAAGATGTTTGTGAGTTATTGCGATCTCAATTGAACTACTTTAGCAAAATATGTATGAATATGGATGTTTTGGATTTACATGAAGCTTTTGAGCTTCTATGATTAATGAGCAGGATGCAATCAGGTACGCTTACTTGATATGCGGATTGATTGTGGATGTTAATGGGAAGTTGATTTAAATTGAATTGACCTAAAAAGAACTAGTAGACTCTTAGTGTGGTCTTGGTTGGATAGTTGCTAGAACATGATTATCTGTTTATGAAACAAAGCATGCTATGAGATCTGATTTGGATTATGCTACGATTATTGTGACACATGGGGACCTTTGAGTTCCTTTGTGTATAATGAGGTTAAAGACACAATCAGGTATGTCCGTTAATGCTTGTGATGCTATAGTTGAACTTTTGAGATTATATCTTTGATTGGACTCGGATATAAATGTAAAGAACTATAACTAAACATCTAGGCCCTTATTATGTACTTGGTTGAATAGTTGTAAAAATATGGTTATATTGATACTGATATACTGAGCATGCTTCTGATTACTGAATTTGAGCAATGATCATATGCTGAACACAGGGTGTCCCACTCAGGTTGCGGACGCGCATAAACATTTTGTAGGCCTATGCCACCGTTCTATAGGCTTCTTCCTAAATCTGTTCTATTGGCTATTATGCCATTCTGATTCTGAATTTGATACCTACTCTGCTTCTGTCTATTCTAAGTTACTAATAAGGCCCATAAATAAAAAGATTAAAGAATGTGATTGATATCATACTGTAATAGTTTGTATTTTAAAATATTTTGTATTTGTATATATGTTCCAATGATATTCTGATCTGGCAATGAGGTTGACAGTATTCTAATTTGACAATGACATTGATAACGTTTGACTTAGAATTGAGACTGTCATCCATTTATTTTAGTACATATTCTGACGATGTCCTGAACAATAGCTATGCTCTGAAATTTATCTAACATGGAATATATTTTGAATTCATTCTAATGTAGTGTATGTCTTAATGACGTTTTAATGAAGTGTACACTTGAAATATGATCATTAATATTGTATTGTGTATGTACCTTATATTAGTTTTGAATAGAACCCTTGAGATTACCTAATTACTTGCTACGTGAGTAAACACCTATATGAGTTGTCTTATATATGTATTGATTGAAGTGATTTTCTATAATGCAAGTAAACTAGTATATGAGTTGATTATACATTTTTGGCCAGAAACATGGAGTGAAAATGTGAAAATATCCACTCGTATTGTGAGATACTGCTATAGCAGGCAACATGTATACTTATGGCATGGTATAGATATTTACATTATGTGATAAGCTCCTATGCCATGTATGTTTTGACTATAAATGATATTGCATGATCAGTTGAGAAATAAGTTGCCTTTGTGGACTATTGTAATAAATGTTACATATATTTATATATATTGATATTGTGTATGGTTTTAATGAACCATACCTGTTTGCTATGTGAATGCACATACATATTGTTGGGTACCACTAAGTTTTATATTCAGCGCGATGTTTTTAACTCATGTAGGTTGAAGTTTGTTAGTTGTGGATCCCGAGTACTTGTGTCCAGATAAAAGATCTTCTACCTCCATACTAGAGTGTGAGTCTATACTACAGACTCATGGCATGTCTTAGATTTGGAATAAGAGAGTGTTGGTTTGTTATGTGGGCCTTGAAACTTATTATTTAGTACATTTGATTTTATTTCTTGAACTCTGTAAGGATTTGGTTTTGTTCCACAGACTTGGTCTCTGATTTTGGGATTGAATTTTTTACATTTTTGGGATTTACATATGTTGGATTTGAAAAATTCATTGCTACTTTGGAAGGTTTTATTAAAAGGTTAAACGTTTCTTAGATGGTAATTCCAAAGGACATTCTTGTTGTTTTCTCTAAGAATTGCTCAAACTATTTTTAAAACTATTTGATGGGTTACCACTATTGCTTTGGAAGCTTTAAACTTTCTTGACTTTTATAATTTGACTGTTTAATGTAAGTTATGGTTTACAAAACTTCTCTGCGTGTTTTAATTTAATTCATAAATTGTTGGGATCACTTTTATTTACTTCATACTAGATCTGCAAGCATGTACGTGCCTCTGGCACAGAATGTGACACCTCCTGTACTGGTCCTATGAGATCGGTAAGGGGGCATTACAATTTTTCAGTGTCATTAATAGTGACTTACCGATCTGTGAACAGTACCATCGGTTCGGGATTGGGCAGCGGGTATTACAAGATCGATGGGTGCTATTTGAAGACCCGAGGCGAAACATCAGAGAGGAAACTTTATTTTTGGGTAGGTTATGTATAGAGATGTAAATTATGGCATGTATAAATACTTTGTAAACAATTTTGAGATCGTAAACACTACGTTATAAATTAATGAGACTTGAGATTATTTATGATGTTTTATCTACATGAGTATTTAATGTGAATGATCATTATCAATTATTCCCTTGAATTGATGATTTTATGCTAAGATAAATTATATGATTTTATAGAAGTGTTGCGTGATCTGTTGTCCTAATTTGGTGTAAATATTGTAAGTGTATATGTTTTCTTTGTGTGGCAAGTTGATTTTTAGGGGAAACTCTTGTGAATTTTCTATACGAATTTCCCTAAAACCTTCATTTTAAATTTTAATACTTGCCCCTTATGAAAACTTAGCCATTTCTAATATATGATTTAGATTATCAAGTAAGGTAGGACAGTGCTCTGGCATCAAATGTGGCATTCGTCGACTGGTTCTCCGAGATTGGGCAATGGGTGTTACATGTTGATTCCAGGCATGTCTTTGTACCTCCATGCAAAAGCTTCTACCTTATCCTTGAGTAAATTTTGAAATTCTATGACCGATTCTGATGTCATGTTTGGTCCGATTAATAAAGTTCTAGGATTTTCTTTCGTGTTTATATTGAATTCAAGCATGCATGATGAGTTGATGTCAAATATGTGCATATGCTTATCTACTTAATGAATGGAACCATCAGGAAAAACATCAAACAAGGAAGCAAAATTGAAGTTTATTTCATTAAAAATCATAGAAAGTTCATCACAATCATAATCAATAGGAACAAAAATATTGGTAGGGGCTTCATTTTCTTTGAAGCTCTTTTCAATACAGGCCTAGATTGCTTTGAGGGCCTGATCTATACAGTCTTCTTCTTTCTCCATGGCTACTTTTACTTTCTCAAAGGCTGCTTGGGTTGCCTTCCCCTCCTCTTACTCTTCCTCATTTTCCTTCTCTACTGCACGGGCTTCCAACCCTTTAACCCCCTCTCGCTCAGTTGTCTTGAAGTACTCTTTAGTCTTCAATTCAGTCTTTGGCTCTCCATGAACCGTTGTCAGAATCTCAATCACGTCTGCATAAATCTTTAGCCCAGGATACTTCTTCCCTTTATGCTCAAACGAGTCTATTAGTAAACATGGAGAGGAATGCTCTGTCATAACCCATCTCTAACCCCGCAAGGCTAGACAAGAGGTGTCACATTTTGTGCCAGAGGCACGTACAGGCTTGCTTGTTAATACAAAACTAGTATGAAGTAAATAATAGTGATCCAAAAAAATTTATTGATTAAATTAAAACACGCAGTGAAGTTTTGTAAACAATAACTTACGTTAAACAGTTAAATTATAAAAGTCAAGAAAGTTTATGTAACAGACTGATTTTCTTTTAGTGTCGGTAATAGTGATTTACCAGTCTGTGAATAGTACCATCGGTCTGGGACTTGGTATTATTTTAGTCCGGAAAAATTACGATGCATAGTTAATATTTTCTTTACTATTTTTGGAGCATGTTTGCATGATTTAGGCGGGTAGAAAATATTTCATAAATATTTTTCGAGAGTTTATGTATTAAATGCATAATATTTCCAGTGTGGTATATTAAGAAATAAACGAGGAATTATTTTAGTGGAGTTCATTTAATTAATTGGTGGAGTTAAATAAGAAGTAGAAGAGATTTATTTGAGAAATATTTAGAGCCATTGGATGAGATTACTTAGGACTTGATCTTAGCCACACATTTGACATGAAATTT
>CANUEP010162623.1:0-10966 GCA_947857235.1 Jatropha podagrica
AATGTTATAGTGGTGAAAGATTGGAGTCAAAAATCCTCCAAAAGGTAAACAAATATATTTTTCTTGAATTTTATTCATATAAAAAATAATTGAAGCAGGAAGATTTATCTTTTATTTTGCTAAAAGCATAGAAATAAAGAACATATTTGACCGCCGTCTACGCCGCCACCTACGGTGGCCGGGAAATCGATCATTACCAGAATTTCGCAAAGCCTATACCAAAATGTTCAAAATTCTGTGGGGAGCTCGATTCTGGCCTTAGTTTTGCGGGTCACTGCTTCAGTTGGCCGGAATCGAGCTCGACAGCTCTACCCCTCCACTGCACATGGTGGTTTCATTCTGCTTGCCCCATCGCCGGAATTAATGGAGGGGAAACATTTGCGTGGCCAAGGGAAGTCGAACGGTGACCTCCTCTCTAACTATCTTCACCGTTAATGGCCAGAATCGTCGAAACTCGCATCGCGCCAATTCGTAAGAGCTCTAGTCGTGATCTCCACCATCCAGCTCCCAACTCATAATCCAAGACTATCATCTTCATCCTCTCATCGAGTACTTGAAGTTTCGGTGCTCGATCATCAGATTCCATGGCCGGTTAGCCAGAATTGTGAAGGAGAAAGGGGGAGGAGGCTGTCGCGTAGTCTGAAACGAGAGAGAAAGCTGCGAGAGAGAGAGAGAGAGAGAGAGAGAGAAAGAGTAAGGAGAAAAAAAATATTTCTTTTTTTTTAACTAAATGGTTCCGGTTCGATTTGAATCGATTCGCTCCACCTCATCAATTCAGTCTGTTTTTCCGTTGATTTAGAGATTTTCAATCGAGTTTAACTATTTGAATTTGGCTTTTTAGGTTCGATTTGTAGAACACTAAATTATGTTTCATTGGCTAGAATTTATAATTAAATTTTAAATTAAAATTCTATAAAAATAAATTAACGGGTTATTTCATTTATAGTATGGGTTATATGTATTTTAGTTTAATTTTAATTTAAACTAATTATATTAAAATAAAAAATTAAGAAAATTTTTAATTTTATGTTTTTGTTATAAATGATTGTTTATTTATTAGCATATATCTCATGCGTTCCATACCTCATGTTTTGTGTCGGTGCAAACTAGTTTTTAGTATATAAAACTACTCTAGACACCAGAATAATCATTAAAATAAGAAATTAATTTTATTTTATGGTTATATGTATTTTAATTAAATTTTAATTTAATTTAATGTATTATCTTGATGGAATGTAACTAATGGATATAATCATATGATAAAAACATTATCTAAAAATATGAAACAACTTATCTTTTTATAATTGTTGTAATTACATTTTATCTTCTTACAACCGTACTAAACAATTATTGTCATCTTCACACTAAGCTTTTTCAAATGCTTATGTTTGACTTCCATAGAATGTAAATTGTTTTGCTTTTTTTTATATATTAGTGTTCGTATTCAGACAATGCGTGGAGCAACATTAAGAGATGAAATAATATTTTATAATATCATTTAAAAATAATAAAGTTAGATAATAAAATGATCGACAAAGCATTATAAATACCTGAATCTGTTTAAATATCCAATTAAAAATTTAGGTACTTAAACCTATATAGAAATTTACCTTTAATAATCAAACTCGTCCCGAACTCGATTATAATTATCTGTTTAAATATTCAAATCCGTTTATATTAAAAATATATTTTTTAATTTTTAAAAATAAAAAATTAGTAAAAATTATAAAACTATTATTTTGATTTAATAAAAAAATATAATATAAATATTAAATATAATTATAGTATTAATATAATTACAAAGGTGTATATATATATTTTTTTTCTTTATAAAAATAATTATTTTAAATATTTTTAGAATATTAACTAAACCGATAATGAGTAGTGATTACCCGAGCCCTTAAACTCAATCTAAATCCGATACTGGTGGTAAAAATATTATTGAACTCGTTCCAAACTCGTTTATTCATTACCTAAATTCGCAAAAATTATATCGAATCTTATCGAGTACCCATTGAATCAAGTAAAATTGTCATTCTTGACTAAGATATGTTTTTTTAAGTATCTTGCGAAACCTTTCACTAATAATAGTAAAAGTCATGTATAATATGACCTATATAAAAAATGCACACATAATATTAATGTATTTTTCAATAATGATAATAATTTTTAGAATTTAACTAATTATATTGAAATGAGAAATTGCATATTTTTTTATTTTTATATTTATAATTTATTATAAATAATTATTTATTTATTTTAAATATTAATGTATTACTTATTTAGTATAGTGTGTTTTAAGCATGTATACGTCTTATTTGTTTAAAAATTATCATATCTTGTACATTTTCATATCTTGTATCCCGTGTCTATGCAATTTAGCTCATAGATATATGAGACTACTTTATCTATCAAGTTAATCAATCAAAATATTTTTTTAATTACCAATGAAAAATTATGTGTTTTTTTAAATTTTTTTATGTCATTAAAATAAGAAATTAACTTTTTTTATTTTATGTTTATAATTTATAATAAATGATTATTTATTATTTGTAATATTAATGTATTACTTATCTTGTGTAGTGTGTCATAAGCGTGTGAATGTCGTATTTTTTTAAAATTATCATATCTCGTACGTTTTTGTATCTAATGTTCTATATCCGTGTAACTTAGTTCTTAATATATGAGATTACTCTATACACCAAACTAATCAATTAAGAATTTTTTTAATTACTAATTAAAAATAAAGTGTATTTTTTTATTTGTTTTTTTCATGGAAATAAGAAATTAAATTAAATTTTATTTTATATTTATGATTTATTATAAATGATCGTATATTTACTTGAAATATTAATGTATTATTTATTTAGTATAGCGTATTCTAAATATATAAATTTCTTACTTTTTAAAAATCATATCTATAAGTTGTAAATTATTTATTAATTATTTTATAATAAGAAATAAATTTACATTAATACATTAGTGTCAGAGATAATATTTTTTATAAATATTATTTTGATAAACGACATTATCTAAAACAACCTATTTTTTTAAAATTGTGTTTTATTTTTTACATCTGTCATAAATAATAATTGTTTTACTGACATTTGGTTTTTCAAATGCTTACACTTTGACTTTTTTATAACGTAAGTTATATATATATATATATATATATATATATATATATGGATAATTTTAAGCATATTGTAATAATATACTCAATTTGTATATTATTAGTATTTTTTGAATACATTATTACACGATGCTTAAAATTAAAGATTTTATAACAAAATTTAATTTTGTAAAAGATTATAATATGCATCTAAATAAAAGAAATGGATATTATAAAAAGATATTACACATAATTCATTGAATGAAGTGTAAAAATAAAAATTTTGTCAAATATGGAAAAATAAAAATAATAATATATCAAGTAAAATAATTAAGAAGTAAAATGATAAAAAAAGTTTTTTAACATAAAATAATACCAAAAACTATAGCCAAAGCACAAAATGTTTAGTGGTGATTTTTTTTATAAAAATTATGTACATAGCAGTAATCTATAACAAAGTGTTAATCTAATATGATTCCTAATCAAAATTTCCAATATTTCTAATATAAGTCTTATTCTACTGTGGCGTTATTAGCTAAGCAAGGGTGGAGGCTTTTGCAATTTCCGCACTCTCTAGCAGCCACTATCTTAAAGGCCCGATACTTTCCTGAGACAAATTTTTTGAATGCGGAGTTAGGCCAAAATCCATCTTTTTTATGGCGAAGTATATGGTCTTCTCGACCTATTTTGCAATCTGGTTGTCGTCGACGGATTGGAAATGGAGAGTCTACTCTTATTTTTCATCAGCCATGGTTGCTGGATAATTCTAATCCTCATGTTTTTTCACCTATTCCTGCGGGTTGGGATGATGCTCCAGTTTCGTGTCTCATGACAACGCCTCCTATTAGATAGCAGGAACATTTTATTCGTGACATGTTTTTACCTTGTGATGTTGCTTTGGTTTTGCAGATTCCTTTATCGCTAACGTCCAGAGCTGATTCTTGGATCTGGTCACATGAACATCATGGGAAGTATTCTGTGAAAAGCGGGTATAAGGTAGCTATGGCGATGGCAACTGGGATGATTATGGTTTATACAGATGTTTGGTCTATTATTTGGCATGCTAAAATACCAAAAATGGTTCAGCATCATGTTTGGCGTGTTTTGGGTAATACATTGCCTTGTTGTGTTAATTTACGTCGGCGACATGTTGAGATTTCTCCACTCTGTCCTATTTGTGGTTTGGCAAATGAGACACCGGAGCATGCTCTATTACAGTGTACTTTAGCAAAGGACTGTTGGCTGTTAACGCAGGTGGGTTGGCGGCCATGGGCAAATATGCAGGAATGGCTTTTATTTGTTGCATCATGAAGTAAATCGATAAAGGAGGAGGGTCTTATGGTGCTGTGGAGTCTTTTGTGGGCCAGGAACCAATTGGTGTGGCATCTAAAGCGGTTGACAGCCAAGCAGATTGTTCAGTCTGCTTGTCAGCAGCTCCGTGAATGGCAGTGAGCTAATTTGCTTGTACAAGGTCTCAGTCCTTGCGTTGGCTCTCTAGTGTCTAAATGGGTCCACCTCCTTCAAATTTTTTGAAATGTAACGTGGACGTGTCTCTTCACAATGATGGGTTTGGTATGGGTATGATATTTAGGGATTGTCATGGCTATTGTATATCAGGTATGGCCTGTTCAAGACCGGTGGTTGCGAATTCCAAGTTAGGGAAAGCTCTGTGTTTTCGTGAAGCTCTAAGTTGGGTGAAGTTGTTACAATAACAGTCTGTTATTTTTGAATCAGACTGTTTACGTCTTATCCAAGCTTTAAGGTCCGACGATTTAGATTTATCTTATTTTGGTTTGATTGTTCTCTGATTGCAAAGCTCTATTACAGGAGCTAGCAAATGTGTTTTATTTTTCTAAGAGATCAAGGAATTAGATTGCCTATACGACTTTTGGGGCTTCTGTTTTCAAGTTTAATTTTCAATGGGCGGTATGCCCACCTTTATTTTGGTCTGAGGTTTTATTATTCAATATTAATAATATGAGCTAGCTATTGCTCTTTTTTTTTTCAAAAAAAAAAAATCTTTTAATAAATGATTTTTATTACTTTTTAAAACTTATTATGCTATAAGAGTTAACTTAGACAGGTTAATTGTTGATAACAACTTATATAGCTCATAAATTAAACATATATTAGTTGTTTGTCTTTTTAATTTAATGTTTCAGCCACGGTTATTCCAAGTAATACTGATGCTTAATCAAATCATGGACTATTTTTCCATCGAAAAAAAGTCATTGGACTATTATTTAACTGTTCTATTGCTAATTTTATAATAATAATTTTATTGGATTGTTTTTTAGGATTTTAGTGAATTAAATTAATAAAAAAATAATTAAGAAGCATACTTTTTACTTTCTTTTAAAAATTAGAATATAGTTTTTTCTCCCTTTCTCCTTAGTTTTTCAACCCCAGTTTTAGTTTGGGGCTGTGTTTGATAATCAGTGGTAACTCATATTTTTTACTTCTTTTGTTTCACCTTCTTTTGCTTTTAATATTTTTTTCTTTAATAAACTCAAATTTAGATTTTTCTTTTTTTATTTTGTTATGATTGATTGTCTCCATATTTAGAGTTTTATTTACCCTTTTTTGTGGCAGTAGTCCCTTCTTGTGAAGGTTTATTGCTATATAAAACTATAAATTGATTTAACTTGGTTGGATACTTTAGATTTTTATTTATTAGTGTGGATGTTCGATCGATAGAGTCTAGTACTGCACTTTGTTTTTCCATTAATGTTATTTATTAATACATAATGGTGAAAACTCCTCTGTATTTACCATATATTGTAAATTAGTGGAAAAATATTTATTGAAGATTCAGATGAATTATTATTTTGATGCCCAAAACAATTAACAGATTAATTGCTGTTATGAAAATTTATATCTTTGTTAAGATCAACTCCAAGCGGAAAGATCTAATATTATACTTTTTTTTATTTTAGTTTCACTATTCAAAATGATATTAATTCCTTTATTTAATTAGAAGATCAACGAACTCTACTAACAAGTAAAGTTTTATGTCGATCTATATACTTATTTGTAATTCTTGATATTATTATTAATAAATCAAATTTTAAAAAAATCAATAAAAATAATTAACCTCCTATATGATAAAATAATTTTTACTAATTAATATTCAAAAGCCAAAATATTATAGATATGATAAAATATTAAAAATTTTGTAATTCTCGTATTATCGTTAATGAATTACATTTAAAAAAAATAAATAAAAATAATTAACCTCTTGTATGATAAAATAATTTTTACTAATTAATATTCAGAAGCCGAAATATTTTAGATATGATAAAATATTAAAAACTTTCTATATTAGTTAAAATATTAGTACTAATTTAGTCAATATACTTTTAAATTTAAGTATAAAGGAAAACTAACATGACCCAAAAAACCCTTTGCCACTTTCTGAGTGCAATGATGTTTGGTTTTAGAATCACAATCGTATTGGTACCTATCAAGTAAGGACGGATATAAGATGACTCTGTAGGGGGTTTTCAATGAATTCTACCTCTATGATGACTGGTGGAGTAGGCTATGGCAAGTGCATATTCTAGTAAAGGTAAAATTCTTTGTTTGAAGACTGTTAGGAGGAATTTTTCCATGTACCGTCAATTTTAGAAGGAGAAGAGTGGAAGTATCATCTTTATATTCTTTTTGTAACCAGTTTGATGAGAATCAATGTCATTTGTTACATGATTGTTATTATGCTAGATTAGTATGGCTGGAAACTCCTATTGGGTGAAACCCGATTTTAGACTTGAACTCTTGATTGCAACACTTTATGTTGCAACAACGAAAAGAAGACTAACAACAGGTTTTTATGGTTTTGTGGAGCAACTGGTGCAGTAAAAACCAGTTAGTATGGCTGCGTAAAATGCACAACCCGACTACTGTAATTTCTAGGGCCCGAATGGTTCTTCATCAATGGTTATCAGCGTAGGAGGGTCAACAGTGCAGTGGTGCTCAACACCACACTTCTGTACAGGTATGGCGTGCTCCACCTGTTGGTGTTTTTAAATGCAATATTGACGCAGCTATTTTATCTAATGGCAGATATGGTTTGGGAATGATTGTAAGAGATACAAATGGTTTGTATATAGCTAGTTCTGTGCAAGCTGTTCATGGTAATGCTGACCCTTTAATTGGTGAATTTATTTATTTGAGGGAAGCTTTAAGTTGGTTGAAGGTCCTAAATTTTTTTCCTGTTATTATAGAGACAGATTGTCAAGTGCTAATATCAGTATTACGTTCCTTGTCTATGACAGTCTTGTTGTATTTTTCAGTTTTGATTAATGATTATAAGGCTCTATTGCATGAGCTTCAGTTGGTTGATTATTGTTTGTTAAGAGGTTAGTGAACCATGCGGCTCATGTTTGTGCTAAAGTAGTTGCTTCTATGCCTGGTCTATCATGGGGGTATGCGTACCAAATATTTTGTATGATGTTTTATTGTTAGATTTGAATAATATGTGTTGATGCGCTATGCCAACATTTTTCAAAAAAAAAAAAAATTCACCATGTCTTTTTTTTAACTTCCTAATATTTCTCTCCATTTGTAATGATCATGTTCTGCAATTGCTTTTTAATTAATTTGTAGCGTTTCTACCAAGTCAAAACGCTATCTCTATTAATTGTAACATTCGACAACATAACTTCCATAATAGCTTTAGAGGTTGAGTGAGCTTTTTATAAAAAGTCAAACATTTCATAGAGATTACTTAAACTTTTTTTTTTTACAATTATACCCATTGTTTTTTCTCTAAATTCAGCTAGTTAAAAACTAATGTCTTTTTTTATTATTTTAAATTAAAATCTATATTTACCTAACACTTTTAATATAAAACCGCTATATAAATAACTAGCACCATATCTAATTCGCTAGACAGAATCAAAACGCTCATTTGGGTTAGATTCATGAAATTATTTTGTCGGCCGCCACTTAAATTTTATTATGAGATAAATTTAATAAAATCTTATTTGACTCTATTTTAAGAAAAATGCACTAATCGATGAAATCAAGGAAAATTAAAGGACTAAGTTTTTTGTTTAATGATCAGTTAATTAGCCTTAATTAATGTTCAATCCAATGAAAATAAAATTTAAGATGAGGAGATGATATTTATCAAAGTAATAAAGAAAGAAATTAAATAAAATCATAGAGTAAATGAAAAGTAAAGAAATAAAGCAACAATAAGGGAGTATTCTAGCCCATTGATGACGATTTTAGGCAAGCACACGTCTCCCAATTTAAAAATAAATAAAAAAGGAAAAAAAAAGTGTTTGTTGTTTCTAGTTTGTAGCTTGAATTTGCTGAACCTGCCTACTTATTGGGTCAATTTCACTGGGAGGCCTGAATTATATGAATATGCACTTAATGGGATATTAACTTTAATTTATAACTTCTCTTCAAAAAGAAATTCAATTTGTAATTTAATTGTGACATCTCGACCCGGTAAAGCGATCCTAAGAGGGAGGGTAGGGAGGATTCCTGGCGAGCTTTTAGGATGGTAGGCTAGTTAGGATAGTGGAATGCGGGACACATGAATGAGATCATATATCGAAATGGGGTAACTAATCATTAGAGGCACCTTTTGGTGGAATGGCTGAAGAGTTGGAAGAATTCCAGTGTTAAGCGTGCTCACTTGATAGAAATCCTAGGATGGATGACCTCCTGAAAAGTTTTCATTTCACTCGTGGGACAAAACCATGTGGGTCTTGCCGATCTAGTATGGGATGAAACCGGCTCGATCCAAAGCGGACAATTCCTCTGGTAGTTAGAGTCAAGGCATTACAATTTGGTATCAAAGTTTGACCCTCTCCAGTAGATATATAGGTCAAGGACGAACCACGCGGAAGCTGGTGGGCCTGTGACATCATGACCTGGTAAAGCGATCTTAAGAGGGCGGGTAGAGAGGGTGGGTAGAGAGGGTTTCTGGCGAGCTTCTAGAATGGTAGGCTAGCTAGGGTAGTGGAATGCGGGACACAGGAATGAATCGGATTATATATCGAAAAGGGGGTAACTAATCATCAGAGGCGTTTTTTGGTGGAATGGCTAGAGAGTTGAAAGAACTCTAGGGCTATGCGTGCTCCCTTGACAAAAATCCTAGGATGGGTGACCTCCTGGGAAGTTTCCATTTCATCTATGGGATAAAATCGTGTGGGTCTTGCCGATCTAGTATGGGATGGAACTGTCTCGATCCAAAGCGGACAATTTCTCTGGTAATTGGAGTCATGGCGTTACATTAATAATACCCAAATTTCAATTTGTGTAATACGAAAATGCCTATGAACGATTTTACCTATTTATATTGGCTGAAATGCCACGTAAGCTACAAATGAACATATTTATTTATTTATTGAAACAAACCTCTTATTCAATGCAAACAAATTTCTTTCCTTTTTTTCATTTTCTCTATATTCCTCTTTTTTTTCTTTCTCTTTTTTATTTTGTCGAATCCTTTTCTTTTTCTAAATCTACCTTTCTCCAAGTATAATAAACAAAGTAAGAATCAAGAAACAAGAAAAATCAAGGATTCAAAATAAAAATTTTCTTTCTTTCTTTCTTTGTGTATTGACAAAAAAATTCTCTTTTTTTGCAAGTTAAGAAAATCAAAACATGAAGAAAAAAGAAATTAAGTAAAATTTGACCATGAGACAAACACTGAAAGCAAGTTGAATTTTGAAAGGAAGACCAATTTTGATAAGCAATTAGGTAATACTTCTAACATTTGCATTCTATACTTTCCCCTTTTTTAGCCAAATCCAACAGCTTCTGAAGATTGCAACTTTTGACTATTATTTTTTTATGGCTTTGTTCTTGGTAGCAGACTTCCTTCAGCAACATATTTATTTTTTTGATGTAATATTTTACAGAAAGAGATGAATGGAAAGGAAAATAGAAAAAGACAGAGGAAATAGGAAAAGTGAGATAATAAAGAAGAAAAAGATAGATAGAGAGAGAGAGGTACAAGGCTAATGTACATGAGTGAGTGGGTAATTAAAAAATTATAATTAAAAAATTGCCATGTGTAAAATACATGGTATTCTAGGTAACAGTGATTGCAGACAAAGTTCTTTAAATGTTACACAAATTGAACTTTTGGTATGTTTAAATTTCAAATTGAAGTTGGTATGTCATCAAGTGCACATTATATACTTAAGGCCCCTTGTGAAATTAATCCCATGCTTATCCCTTTGAATGTGAATCAATAAGCAATTTTTTCCCACTGTAAGTTAGGGATTTGTTGATTTTTTGCTTTAATTTGTTGTTTTGAAAAAAGAAAGGCTTTATCGTCTATGTAGATGAAGGGAATCACTATGAAGTTATAAACCATAAAGGACTTACCTTAGCCTTTAAGCGTATACCACGAAACTAAACTCGAGTTTATGGGAGGGCTGACTAACTTTACTGCTTTTTCTTAAGATGATGGGCGAGGTGAGAACCTTACCCTCTCAGAGCTTCAATATGACATCCTAGGCGAATCTCACATCGGCTAAGCACAAGGTGTAAGTGAAGTACATAAGAATGGAAGCCTTAGACTAGCAAAAGGCCTTATGGTCTATTGAGTTGATTCTAGCCCAATAACAAAATAATGTCAGCCTTAGTGGGTTTGGCCCAAAATGGACAATATCTTACTAGGCTAAGGCTGTTACAAACTTGATATCAGAGCCAAGCCTTGTCCTTCTAGTTGGTGGTGGGGCAAACCTCAGTGAGAACGCTTTGTCCTTAAAGGGGGGGGGGGGGGGGTACAATTAAAAAAACGACGAAAAAGACCACAACAAAAAACAACAACAAATTCATGAACATAAGAATGGTAGAAAAAAAGAATAAGACCAAGCCGTCTTA
>CANUEP010162646.1:0-75452 GCA_947857235.1 Jatropha podagrica
CTCCACCCGATGCCAAGTATCATTCTTGTCTTCTTTCTCCACATGCCTCTCTCCGCTGATTTGAAGAACCCTGTCATCTTCAATCTCCACCTTCACTTCCTCTTTCTTAAGCCCAGGAAGATCAGCCTTGAATACATGAGCCTCTGGTGTCTCTTTCCAGTCTATCCGAGCATTTACAAAAGCAGAATTATCACGAGAGACGATCGAAGAAGATGAAGGGAAAGGAAAGTCTTTGAATGGATCCCAAACATCAAAAGCAGAGAAAGGATCGAATACGCTGCTTCGTGAGTTACCGAAGAAACTCGGAATTAGAGCCATTTCTGCTTTGTTTTTCTATTGGAGAAGATTTGATAGATAGCTAGGAAAGTAAATTAGGAACTGAACTGCTTCTTATCGTTGATGATCGAATATCGAAGAATGGGTTTGATTATTTATAGCCAGTAGAAGAGCGATTCTGGTAGTTACTCGGAAAATCTAATTGGGCTATCGTTAACAAACCATAACTGACAAGTTCTGGAACCTTCGGTGCTTGGAATGTCGGATAAATCTGGATTTGGGTCTTTCTCGCACATTCTCGAAGTTTTGTTCTTAGATTCCAAACGGGCTGAGTCGACGTCGTTTTTTAAGATCCAGCCACGTCAGCCAATTGAGGTTGAGTTGGAGTACTATGAATTGGAAAAAATTTGCCAAACCGAATTCATAGCCTTAGTTATAAAAACCAATAATTGCTAAAGATTTTTTAAATAGTATTTTCACTTTTATTTTTTTTATTTTTTAAATGTATAATTGAAAATATCATTTTTTTTTTAAATTTAATTTTATTAATTTAATTAATAAATAGATTATACATTCGGTTTTAATAAATTATAAATTTTCTTCTGTGCATTTGCGAAATAAATTGCCACGGAATAGGACACAATTAGTTTTAGCGAAAAAAAAAAAAAAAGAAAAATAAGACACAATACACCTTGCACCTATTACCTTAAAAAAAATATGTAACTTATTACAAAAATTTAAATAAATAAATAAATAATCACCTATCATAAGTTATAAATATTTAAAAAAAAAAACCATTAGTTAAATCCTAAATATTAAAATTATTTTTAAAAACTATTGTCTTTTTTTATTTAAAAATAAATTGACAATTTCAAAAATTTTAATAATTTTAAAAAAATTCTATGGATTCCTGCATTATTCACATTTTAGTTGTTCAACATAATAAACATAATAATAATAATAATAATAATAATATAGGCTTTTAGTTTGTTTAGTTTTTATTAACAATAAAATTAGAGATTCAGAATTTTTCCCTTCTTTTATATAAGTTTTAATTTTTTTTTATTTGAAGCATACGTATTCATTTAATTTATGATTAAGACTTTAAATTGAAATTTTTATTAATAAATTTATGATTTTTATTTTTTTTAATACATTTTTTATTTCATAATGCTTAATTGATTTCTATAAAAACTTCAGCGACAATGGTTGAATCAAGAGATACGCAATTTAAGTATTAATTGAATATCCTTACATTACCAACATAATTAATCGATCAAGTGCTTACCTTTGATCAATTTTCCAAGGGTTCATCAATCAAATAATTTCATTTTTGCATTTAATTTTTAAATTAAAAAATGTCCAGTCCTTGGCAAAATTAACTATTTGCTTTAACTTAATGCTTGAATTGTTGTAAAATGATGAATGAAATTTTAAGTTCACGTAAACAAATTTATAGACTTTTGATTTATTACATCAAACAACTTCTGAATCTTTCCTAGTACATTCATTGTAATGCTCGAATTTATAGAACTCAGCCCGAAATCTCAATTGACTTCACATCAGGTTTCTTGATTTCCTCCTTAGGAACTGTCACAGTAAGAACTCCATTTTCCATTGAAGCCTTTACCTGATCCATCTTCGCATTCTCCGGCAGCCTGAACCTCCTTATGAACTTCCCACTGCTACGCTCCACCCGATGCCAAGTGTCATTCTTGTCTTCTTTCTCCACATTCCTCTCTCCGCTGATTTGAAGAACCCTGTCATCTTCAATCTCAACCTTCACTTCCTCTTTCTTAAGCCCAGGAAGATCAGCCTTGAATACATGAGCTTCTGGTGTCTCTTTCCAGTCTATCCGAGCATTTACAAAAGCAGAATTATCACGAGAGACGATCGAAGAAGATGAAGGGAAAGGAAAGTCTTTGAATGGATCCCAAACATCAAAAGCAGAGAAAGGATCGAAAATGCTGCTTCTTGAGTTACCGAAGAAACTTGGGATCAGAGCCATTTCTAATTTGTTTATCGCCTAGAGAAGATTTGATTAATGTGTTCTTGCTGTCGATGGTCGAATAGAGAGAATGGAAGGGATATTTATAGGAAGCAGAAGAAGGGTACTGGTAGTTTGTCGGGTAATCTAATTGGGCTTTCCTCAAGAAACTGTATCTAGACAAATCTCGAACCTTCAATGCTTCAGAAGGGATTTAGACTTTCTCGCAAGTTCAGGAACCTGTGTTCTTGGTATATATAAGGGTCCAGTCTTAATGTCGTTTAAGAGATTTCAGCAACAGCCCATAATTGTATTATATATGGGCCACCGGTCCTTAGTCGTAAGCCCTTCTACATTTGCAGTGACAACAAAAGCTGTTCCTTGGCAATACATCTAAAAACAATAGAGGAAATTACATTTCAAGGAAAACCCTAATTAGTTATAACTTATTTATATTACATGCACTATGTTGCACGGAAACGAAAAAAAAAAAAAAACATGTAAATGCGGACCAAGACATGAACAATACAAGCCTAGTGACCTAATAAGTCAAATGTTCATTCCCCTCTACTAAGGTTTGATAGAAGTCGAAATAGTTTTTTTGTAAATCGTTAAATTGCTCTAATTTAGTTTTAAAAATGTTCAGAGTTTAATATTTAATTAGAACAACTACCAATTAATAATTAATAAAATAACTAACAACTACTGCAACTAACATCCATTAAAACAATTAACATTGTCGAACGAACTTTACATGGTTGACAACGTAAATGTAAATTATGTAACAAAACAATTCCTCTGGAAGTCCAATTGATATACATGGCACCTTCACTTGCCCTTTCTTAATGGAAGAAGAACACCTTCACTTGGTATTAATATTATATATAGATAGAAGACAAAGATTAATAACTCAATGCAGGGTAAGATAGGCAGGCACCTATTCCAAATCGCTTTTACTTAATCTTGTGAAGGCCATATTCATATATGTGAAGTGTCAGAGACAGACAGAAGGCAAGAAAAATTGTCAGAGAAATGTGAAATGTGTTCTCAGGTCAACATTTGTCTGTCACAGGTGATGGTAAAGGGTACGTATATATGCCCTAAACTTGATTCAGACGGCAACTTTGATTTGCAGATTTTTGTTTTTTGGCTTTTGATAGCTGAATGTTTGGTTTCAATAATTAATTGTGTTTGAATAATAATTCTAGGAGGAAAGAAAAATAAAGAGAAGAAAAGAGAAAATTACATATTTGTGAATATAACTAATCCGTCTCCATATTTGTTAAAATATACTAAATTTTTTCCATCTTTTGATTTGCTACACTGCTAATTACTTATATGCAATTTTTGCATCTTTTCATTAATTTAACAAGAAAACACAAAAATTAAAAGACAGATACTGAAATATCATATTAGAAAAATTACAATATGGTTCTTATGATTTAAAAAAATATATATAATTACTTTGTTTCTATATTTTTTTTAAAATAAAAAGGATATTTTTATCATTTCAAAGGCATTTAACAAAAATTATGTAAAAATGGACGGAAAGTCAACAAAATTTTAGTCTATTTCTTTAAAAACAAGAACGAATCAATTCTATTTCACAAATTACATAGATCATACTGTAATTTTTTTAGAAAAAATATAGAGGAATTTTTCTACTTGATATTTGGACATTTGAATGGAAAATAAAAAAGGAAAATGATTTTATGCATAGTAAAATTATAGTTTATCCCTTTTCATTTTCAATAAAGTATAACAAATAGGGGTAGAATTATAATTTAATCATTTTCCTACCAAATTGGAGAGAAAATGTTATGTGGTTCTCATAGTCTATTTTTCATTTGCATTTTCCTTCCTTTCATTGTAACAACGGCCACCTTATATCATTACTACTCTAGATCAGATAATGAAGAGAAGTAATTTAAAATTTAAAAATAGAATTTAAGGAAATACTTACGAAAATTTTGCAAGAGTTTTTCCTAAAAATTAACTTACCACACAAAGAAAATATACACACTTTCAATATAATTTTTTTCAAACCCCAAACTCCAATTCAACTCAAATCATAAGCGAGCACTTCTAAAATATACGATCAAATCATCTCATTATATTAGTAACCATTCAAGATAAATAAATATATCATTATCCATACACCATACAAATAATCGAATAATA
The DNA here is from genome assembly GCA_947857235.1 of Jatropha podagrica. NCBI lineage: Eukaryota > Viridiplantae > Streptophyta > Magnoliopsida > Malpighiales > Euphorbiaceae > Jatropha > Jatropha podagrica. Next base: position 4,445 of record CANUEP010162646.1, read on the forward strand.
ATACTTAATCGGCCACCGATTTCATTTAAAATTTATTTAAATACTTACAACATCAATATTATTCACAATAAGTCTATACATGTCATAATTTACATTACATATATATTCTACCCAAAGGAAAAAAAAAAAAACTATATTTCTATTCTGATGCTACCTCTCTGGTCTTCGCATAGCACCCACAGCTCATAACCTTTAATCGGCCACCGATTTCATTTAAAATTTATTTAAATACTTACAACATCAATATTATTCACAATAAGTCTATACATGTCATAATTTACATTACATATATATTCTACCCAAAGGAAAAAAAAAACTACATTTCTATTCTGATGCTACCTCTCTGGTCTTCGCATAGCACCCACAGCTCATAACCTGCGCGTGATAAAAATCGACGCGCTGAGTGAAAGATTCAGTGATGCTAAATAATCAACAATGAAAATAATACGAAAAGCCAAATAGCTATTCCCGAAAATGCTTTTAAATGCTCAAATTTAAATATAAAATAAATATCAAAATCACATTAATTAAATTTGAACACTATGAAAATTACAAAAAGATTATAACACACATGAGTCCTCTTTTTTTTTATAATATATTAAAATTCTATTTTTAGTTAAGGCTCGTATCAACATAAAGAATGTAAGTAGATTCGATCGTGCCTATGAAAGCGCCACCCCCATCACATAATCGTAGCCTGTGAAAGTGTCACCCTTATCATATAATCGTAGCTTATGATAGCACCACCATGGCCTATGGAAGCGGCCTCCCATCTCATAATAAACGTGTCCACTTATTTATAAGGACTAATAACCCTAGCATATGATCATAGCTCCACATAATAAAACGAGCTGATAACCCGAGCATGCTCACATGTTGCAATACATCTCATCATACCGCATGTCAATCATGTATAGTAGAGCCTAAAATAATTGTATTCTCCCACCATAAATCTTATTTTTCATTCATCGTTCCTTATCCAAAAAACATTTTATAATTAACACTTAGCATTTTAAAATCACTTAATTTACAATTTACAATGCACTTCAAAACCCCTTTATGTTTAAAACCAAAATCACAGTTTCTTAATTTCACATAATCATTGCTTAAAAACACTTAAAGATCAAAATCATGCCCTACCTACTAAGGTAGGTTCGGCCTCATTATGAAAACCAAGAAGAAAAAGCTTTCTCCATCAAAAGCCTTACTTACCAACACAAAAACATTACTCAAACTCATTAACTTATTACTTAAAAACACTCAATCATAAAAATCAATTTACCATTTTAAACTTTCTTTAAGTCATGAAAAATACCTAAACATTAAAATTCAATTTAAAGTTTTAAACCACCATCAAATTATTTATTAATAAACTCATTTAAATCAAAATCAAGCTTGAAAATCAAAGAAATCAAGATGGCATTCATCTTAACATGATTCTGCCATTCCTTAATATCATAGGGGGAAAAGATTTCTTTCCAAATTCTTTTCATAAATCATAAGAAAACAAATTAAAAAATCCATTCAAGATCAAATTTAGTATAAAAATCAAAGGGCACAAGGTACCCTTCACCTTGAGTGGTTTGGCCACTCCTAGTTGGAGGAAAAAGGGATGATTCTCTTCCCTTCCAAGCATTCTACCATGCTTAAAACTCATAGAAAAACACATTAAAACAACTAAAATCTCATCCCCAACACATTTCACACACATTCATAAAAATTCATCAAAAATCTAGAAATGGAAAACTTGAGAAATTGAATGGGGAAAAGAGATAATAGAGCACTAACCTCTTGAATGAGCTTGAATAAGCTTAGAGAATAATAATCCTTAGTCTTCTCTTTGCCTTTGGTGGAAGGTTCACCAATCTCTTCAAAATAGGAAAAAAAACTCATTAAAATAAAAAATTAATGCTAAAAAATAAAAGAGCATTGCTTAATGCATGAATTCCATGGCTAATCCTAAAATTATACTTAATAAATCACAAAATTCAAAAGTTACAGCTTACCTCCTTTAATGGCAACGCCAAAGCCAAAGTTTAAGAACTCCAATTTCAACCTTCTACTACTTAATTCTCAAGGTTTAATCAAAATCATATGATTTAATTAGGTGATTTAGTGGTATTTGGAGGTAGGAAGATGAAAGAAAATGGAGGAAGAAAGAAGAAGAAGATGGCGTGGAGGAAGAAGAAGGGAGGAGAGAGAAAGTGTTGGTGATTTAAGTAGCAAAGTCAAACTTTTCTTCTCATTTTATGCTAAATCAATTGTTAAGATCAAATCTTAGGTAATCTCATCTAATGACTACAAATATTTTTCAAATAATTCATTTTTAAATAGTATCTAACTCCATAATTTAATTAAATTAACTTCTCAAAAATAATTCACCGTTTATTCCTTAATATACCACAATAAAAATAATATTCGTTAGTTGCTGTAAATCTCCAAAAATATTCATAAAATATTCTCCATCCACCTAAATCATGCAAACATACTCTAAAAATATTAAATAACATATTAGACACATGTAGTAATTTTTTCGGACTAAAATAATATCAAGTCTCGGACCGGTGGTACTATTCACATACCGATAAATTACTATTTACGACACCGAAAAACTAAACTGTTACATCCACTTTTTCTTCATTTTCAAACAAGTAAAAGAAAGAAAATTGATATCATTCTTCTTCCCAATTTTCTTTCCTCTCCTATTTTCCACAGACCCAAACATAGTGTAAGTAGGAAATATTATTCTGGTGATGCCTTTGGAGGAATAAAAAAAAAAAAGGATAATGATATGATTAGACCGTTAGATTATATTGTCTATATTCCGTTGAATAGTGGGCGCATTTGATAAACTTTTTGGGCTGAGGATTAGGCCGCCTCGTTGTGCGAGACATAAGGGGCTGGTCGGTGATTATTTTTTATATTTTGCAAGAGAATATTTTCATTTTTCAGACATATGGTTGATGGGCAATCCCATTATTTTTGTATTCTCACCACGTATCAATTCCCAGCAGGAGAGAAAATAAATTCCATCCCATAATTATTTTTTAATTTCATTTAATTTTTTTAAAATTAAGTAAAATTAATTTATAGTAGATATTTCTATTTTTCTAAATTAAAAACAGTATCAATTACCATTATTAATTTACATTAAGAAGTATATAATAATTTTTTATATATATCAAATTTATTCTTTTAAAAATAATTAAATAAAGCAAAAACATCATGAAAATTTCTACAGTGCATAAAAAAAAAAAAAAGTTCTTTTGGAAAGATAACTTCTGAATTCATGAATTGATGATTCAGGTGCTTTTACTATTTGAAGTTGGCCTCATGTGGCTGTACATTAAATTTCAACCCTCAATTAATTCATGTTGCAATCATTCTCATTAATGTTTCTTTTTCTTTCCCTTTTCCTTTCAAGAAAATTGCTTTCTTGGAATTGAATCATAAGAACAATATCATCAATTCAAAGTGGGTTTTATTGATAGGTTTACTAAATCATATCCCTTCTGAATATCTATATATCATACAGAGGAATAAATAAATTGAGTCAAATCGCGAGCTATATTCGAGCTTGGTTAAAAAGGAATTCGGTTTGAATTGAGTTTAAGCTTGAGCAAGCTTGTAGTAAATGAGACGAGCTCGAGCCTAATAATGCTTAACTCAAAAGCTAATCGAGTCCTACTAAATTTATATATATAATATTTTTTTTGTAACTTATTTCAGCATCGAACTTTGAGTTAAACTTAAATTTAAAATTTTTTGAGTTGAATTCGAATTTTAAATCCAGTACAATCCAAAAATTTTAAATTCATTAAATTTCAAACTAAACTCGAGTTGAATTAAATTCTATCAAGACGAACTTCGAATCTAAACTGAGCTATTAAAATTAAAACTTGACGGAGCTTTTAAAAATCAAATCAAATAAAATTATCATTGATGCATTTAATTCAGTTTGATTGGTTTTACATTTATGTTAAACTAGATAAAGTATCGCGCAGTGCGTGAAATTTTGATTTTTTTTTTTTAAAAAAATAGATTTAAATGAGTTACTCTGTGAGTAATCAAGTACTTTGTATTGGTAAAATTAAATTTTTGTGATTTTTATTAGGCTAATTTTAAAACATTAAATAAATTATGTTCATTTTTCAATTTAGAAAATTATTATAATTATTATATGAATCTTTTTATTCCAATTTTTTTGCAACTGCAAATAAAAGAGAAACCAAGTTTTTTTTTTTAAATAAAAATCATAAAGTGAATATTGAATAATAAATGATAGTTGTACTACATAGTTATTGCTTGAAAAATAATTATCATCTTTAAATACGATGGTGATGATGAATAAAATTATTTTATTAAATATTTTATTTCATCAAATATGAATAAAATTATTTCACTTACAAGTGTTTTTTTGTTGATCATCTTCAAATATGATGGTAATGAAGATATATAGATATAAAAATATATAATCATTATAAATAATGGACATAAAAATAAATTAAACTATTCAATTTAAAATTTAAATACAAATTAAATAATTATTTTAAATAAGTAATACGTTTAAATTTTAGGTTTCAAGTTGAATGAAAGCATCTGGCATGGAGAGAATAAGATGGAGACTCCCATATGAAAAGGCTCCAAAAAAAGTATCTTTAAGTGATTTAATAAAAAATGAAAAAAGTTCAAAATTCAAAATTGAAATATAGGTAATTATTGTAAATAAATATTAATTTTAAAATATAATTATTATATATGATTTTTTAATATTTAGATAACAAAAATAAAAATTAAATGATAAAAATATCATTTTAAATATAAACTGAGCGATCCGTGCACTGGGTAGATTGTTTGATTACTATATAATAATTTATGATTTATTTATAATTTATAAATTATTTTTATTTCATAATCTATATAACATTTAAGAATTAATGTTTTGGATTGTAAAATTTTCAATTTAATTTCACATTTAAAAATTTTATTAACTTTAAATATTAAAATATCAAAAAATTAAAGATGTAATTATTTAAATTCAAATGATAATTCTAAGAATTAAATGTACAAATGTTGTATTTTACTGGCTAATTTATATTATTATTATCATGAGAATTTATATTAGGATTTAATTATCCATCTATTGATATGGATAATATATCATACAATGAAAAAATTTTTAATTTTATTTTACACTAAAAATACAATTGTGTCTAAAAAATAAAATATACAATTCAAGAATAATTCTACCAACTAACTGTAGAAATAAAAATCATAAGAGAAAAAATAAAAATAAAAAATAGTGTCTAAAAATCATAATAATTCTAAAACCCTTTTCTTTCCATAAGTGATGTAGAAAGGCTAATTGAAGATATATTTGTACATTTTGTCTGTTTTTTCAAATTTTATTAATTCTTAATGAATAATCTGACAAGCAAGTGGCTACAACATTTCTAATTTTCAAATGCAAAACAACTTGCTTTTCTAATCACACTTTATTCATGATTCTAAAATTAAATACAGTCAACTAGTCAAATTTGTTTAGCACATGATTTTGCAGGTCAATTCAATGCTTACCCACAGAGAATATATATATATATATATATATATATATATATATATATATATATATATATATACAAGCCTGGCTATGCCTAACTATAGGTAGTTCTATTTTCAGCCACATGGTTAAGAAGCTATTTTAGACATAAATGTATTGATTAATTGAAGACCTAGTAGATAAATGTTTGAGTTTTGGCCAATTCTTTATGGTCCTTAAACTTGCTGCATTCAATTATCACCCTATGCTTTTATTTGGACGAGGAGTATAATTATTATCGAAATGTAAAATTATAAGATTATGATTGAATCGGTGTAGAGTTATTTTGTTTTCGTGATGATATGGTCATTACTAAAGATGTAAACGTGCATGTATTTTGAATTGTCAATTCGGCTCCAATTCGTTTAAAAAAGACGTTGATAGTTATAAATGATTTTAAAATGGATATGGATAATAAATTATTATCCGCAATAGACATAATATAATAAGTATTTAGATATTTAGATATTCGCTACTTATTACTTGCTATATTAAATGAATTTGACAATGAGTATGCATAATTATCATATTCATTACTAGTAAAAATTGTATTTTAAATATGTTCAAACTTTAATAGTTTAAAATTCACATCCGTATAAGAGTACTTTAAACCAGTTTTAAACGGATGCAGGGGAGTAAACATTTAAATAGGTTTAGTTATAAGTATTTGAATGAATAATTAAACGAGTTTGAAACGGTACAGATAGTAAAATTTTAAATGAATACGGATATGAATAACTTAAAATTTACAAGTAATCATCTCACTTTTATCCTTAGTCATTAGTGAAATATGGAAGTGCAAGGTCAATATTGAATCCAATGCTTGCAAAGTTCAAGGGTACAAAGTTGAAATTAAATTTATGGATTAAGCCATAATTAATTGACTGTACATACATACTTACACATATTATATTGAGGGTTGATGAAATGTAAGTAGTTCCTATTATGTGCCATATGGTTAAGAAAGTAATTTAGACATACATGTAATGATTAATTGAATGATGAAATATAGTACCATTATAGGATCATATCAATCATAGCAATTTTATTATATGAATGCAAGAAGTGATTATGATTTTAGATTAACATAAGATCTTTGAGATATATTGGGATCTACCAAGTAATTATAATGTTCAATCTTATAGGCTCCCATCACATTCTCATTTTTCTTTTTTTTTCTTTTTTTAACTCCTTTATATCTCCTTTCTCTTATCTTTTTGTCTTTTAAAGTAATGCTTTTGAATGGGACATTAGACCATCTCAAAAGCAAGTCATCCTATATCTACATATGGCTGCAATTTTATCCCACATGCATATGAAGTTATAATCATAGTGGGTGATACATATATATATATATTAAAAGTCAAGAATAATGGCCGGTGCTAAATGCCTTATCATCTGCTTATTTGATCAGGGTCTGATCTTCAATGAATGTGTCTAAATAATGACCGTGCTGTTGATGGGGCCAAGAGACTTCTTTGGACAAGGCTCTTGCTATCATGGAATGAGGATCATAACCCTATGATCCTACAAGAAGGTTGCAAGGTCTCCCACCAGTGCTCGGGATATCAGACAATAGATATAAGTCAAGAATAATATTTAAATAATAAAGAGTTAGAAAATACATTTTAAAATATAACTTAATGATAAATGCATATATGTTCAGACAATAAAAAAAAATTCATTAAAATGAATCTTTATAAAAAAATTCAACTAAAACTACGTTTGTCTTCAAAAAATAACATAGCTTTAGACAATATTTTCTTTGAAAAATAATTTCTAAATAACTTATTACTCGTTGTTTTGTTGCAATATTAAAAATTAATTAAAAGAATATTAAAATTTTTAATTCATAAGACTATAAAAGTATTAATAATAATATAAATTTCAGATTTTAAACATTTATAGTAAATATAAAAGTCATCGGTGACCAGTGATGGTGGTCAACGATGACCTGTGATCGATGATGGTGGTTGACGGTGAATGGTGATCATCGTTATGATGATTAATAAATTATATATTTATAAAATTATAATAAGTTTATCAATATTCAAAATATTTTATTCTTTTGAAAATGAAAACTTATTTTTCTTAAAAATAATTTAGTTTCCTATAAATATGAAATATTTTATATTGATCTATTTTTTAAAATATTTTAAATAAAAAGAATTGAAAAAATATTTTCGGCAAATTATTTTAGGAAACAAAAAAAAACCTAAATTACTAATGAAATTCAATTAAACAATTTGATTGGAGTAACATTTTTTTAATTTTTCATTTTCTGTTAAAATTAAAATTAAACCAAACCGAATCAATGATACGATGGATTTTATCGACTCGCGCTCAGTCCTATTTCCCATAAAACATAAAGAGGTCATTTCTAGCAGATTAAAGGGATCAAAACTTGCCTTTCAAAGCCACGTCATTGATTTGCCACATGTCAGAAAATCACTGAATCAGCCATTAAAAGGCTAAAAATCAAACGACAGAAAGCGAAAGATTAAAAAAACTGATGCAGAATTGATATAAAACAATAGACAAGGAGGAAGACAACAAACCCTCAACCCTAAAATCATATCATCCATTCACATCACATGGATTCAATCCAATGGCCCAACTTGCATGGATGCTAATTTTTGGGTCCCACGATCTGCATGAACTATAACTTCTTTTTGGCTAAAAATATAAATTCACTCATTCCTTTTCCCAAATCCCTCAACTTTGTGGCTAAAAATAAGTGTTTTTTTCCCCAAATCATATATATTATCAAAACATTAATATTATCAAAGATATTATAGAAATAGTCAATTTGTTTAATGTATAAGGGTAAAGTTGAAAAAAAAATTACTAATTACTCCTTAAAATTATCGAAATAAATATTTATGGATAAAAAATTATTATAAAATGACTTAAATTTTGTAAATAGAGAAAATATTTATATACTCATACAATTCAAGCAATTTATAGATAATGGAGCTCTTGATTCCTTCACAAAAATATATATCTTGCAATTATTATAGTTTAGATTCAATTATTATTATCTCAATTTTTACTTAAATTGAAAAAAAAAATAATTAATATTATTTAAATAATAAAATTATCTATATTTTTAATATACCCATATATTAATATTAGTTATCAACTTTCAATGAAAAAACAATGAGCAGGACAATTCTTGATATATTAAATAGAGATATATTAGAGAATTAAAAAATTAATTTTCAAAAATGAAAAAAAAAGGTAATTATATCTATATTGAGATGATAGGAGTATTGAGCAAGACCATATGCATTGTAAAATGAATATTAATAACTTCTGACAAGTATATTATTATTTGTTATTTGTCATTTAAAATTCTCTTTCAGTGTAATTTAAGAAGTACTTAAATCACTTAAATTATAATAAAATATTTTTTCATTTGATTAAATTAAGGCTTTGTTAGGCTCCAAGTAGTGTTTAGTATTTCAATTGAATTAAATTAATATTTTAATTAATTACAACATTCGATAATACAACATCTATCTAATGTTTAAAGTTTGAATCAATGTTTCATAAAACGTTATTTTATTAACTTTTAGGGTTTTATAACTTTTTTATGACATCCATTCTCATCACTTGTCTTTACTTTATTCCTGGCCTTCATATCCTTTTTTTGTTGTCATTTTATATTAAACAGCTAGTCAAATAATTATTTATACGGAACACTTTTATTATAAATTACTATATAAACAACTAATGAGTCTGTTCGGTAAATTTAGCTATTCTAGTAAATGTTAGCTATTTTAATAGCTGTTAGCAGTTAAATATTAATTGTTTGTGGTTAATGATTATATAGCAATTTAGAATAAAATTATTTGGTATAAATAATATAAAATGACAAAAAAGATATAAAAGCTAGGAACAAGTTAAAGATAAGTGTCATAAAAAGATTATAAAATGTTAAACGTTAATAAAAATAATGTTTCATAAAATACTGTTTCAAACTCTAAAAATTATAATAAATATTGTATTACCGAACTGTCACAATCTGAAATCATGCGCCGGACCACCACCAGAATCTATGTAAACTTAAGACTTCCGAGATCCATAATAAATTTAAACTATAAAAAATTTGTCAATGTGAGCATTTCACTTTGGAAAGAGTAAATCTATATTATAACGATATTTAAATAAACAGTCAATTAATAATTTTGGTTCAGCCACAATATCTCATGTAACTTATGGCTCAAGCTTATATACATGTAAATACATTTTTCACAAAACTCATTGTTCATAATATGAACAAACTGCTTCAGTCATAACTCATCAATATAGTTGGAAATAACTCTATAAGTTCACTAATAAGCACATCATATATATTAACATTTTAAAAGTTGAAATTAAATACTGAATTTCTGCAGAGAAAAAAACAGAATCTCTATAACCAGAAAATTTTTACTTCTTAGAAAAGTTTACAAAGGAGTGAGTTTCACAAATTCAGTAAATAATAATAAATAATATATAATCCACATAATAAAGCAGAATGCTTCTACAATTTATGAAATGGACACATATTTTAGAAGTATGTGTCATAACATCAACACATTTAAATCTATCACTTTTAAATAATTACAATATATAGAAATTGATCAATGACATCACAAATTCATCCACGTGCCATATATGAAACAATTAACAGCTAATGAGTAGTAAAACAACTGGCAGATATTAAAATAGTTAACAGCTATTAAAATAATTACAAATTATCGAACAGACCGTAAATTGTATCGGTAAAATTTAGAGAATGAAAATGAGAGTGATAAAATAAAATTTAAAATATTAGTAAAAAATAATTGTGTATTTATATTTGGTAAAATTAACTAATGCTTTTAGGGTTTTCCAAAATAAAAAAAAATCTAATGCTTTTAGGAGTGGAGTTTTTTTAATAAGAAGGAAGAATTTTGAATAGGAATTTTATCCGTTAACGCGTTAAATACTCAATCTCTTATTTAAGAGATGTAAAATCCTTCTATTCGAATCAAACCCTGAGTCAATGGTTTTTTAATATTGCAATGAAATGAAATATCTTTGATAAAATAGAAGAAGAAAAAGAATAATAATAAAGAATTTTTTAAATGAGTTATTAAATTATAATTTTAAATCAGAAATACACACGTCAAAGCCATTAAAGAAAGGAGACTAACAGAACCAAGAAATTAAAAGGCAAAAATAAGGTCCGCAAAGTGGGGGCCAAGAACATACCCATTACGCGCCATCTTGATGGTGACTACCCTGATAATCACCTTTTACTTTAGCCGTCTGATGAAAACGATTGCGTCTCTAACCCCTCTCTCTCTCTCTCTCTACAGGGCAGTGAGCACTTCACTCACTTTGACTGTGATAAAAGAAAACAAAAATAAATGTGTTCCAGCCAGAAATAATACACGTTCTCTCCTCTCCCCTCTCTCCAAATACCCCTCTTCTCTGTTTGCTTTTCTGGGTTTGCTTCTTATTGTGTTGGAGTTTGAAGTTTGGAGTTTGGACTGTCTGCTAGAAAAAGCAAGGCATTGATTGTTCGCAGCTTATTTTGCTCTCTGTAACTCTTTTTCATCTCTCGTAGTTATTTTCTTGGGTTTCTCTTACCTGTAGAGCACCGACACATTTTACTTCGTGTTGGAGAAGCTGGTGGTTCTGTTAATTGCGTGTCTTTGCTCTGCATTTCTAAAACTGAACTTGGTATGTCTTATTTTTGGTGGTTGTGTGAGAAATCTCAAGAAAATTGCATGCTTAATTTGTTAGGTAGCTCTGTTTGGCCAAGAGATTTTATATGTTCAGTTGTAAAGATTTCAAATTTGTTGCTAGTTTGATGCTTTTTTTTTTTTCTTTAGCTTGTGAATTTGTTTTCTTTTTGGTCCAAATTGCAGCTTTAAGTTTGAACTCAAAGAATGAATGGAAAGAGATTAGGAAAAGTTTTTACTTGAGTGATTTAAAGTAATGAGATGAGATAGATACTGTTTGATTCTTGTAAAAGTGGAGGGGGGAAAAAAGCCAAGTGTTCTTAAAAGGATTTTTACCCTTTACCCTTTTGCCTTTCTTTTGCTTTGGAGAATCAAATGACGCCCGTTCGCTACTTTTGAAAACTAGTGCGCTATGATTCTGAATGGCTGGGGATCTTTGTCCTTTGCATTAATTAGAGCAACAGGCCAATTAACTAAGATAAGGACACCTTGATTTTCCTTATCTTAAGTTTTTCAAAAAACAGGGTTCTTATTTGGTCCACCCAATTTTTGCTTTCAATGCTTATCTATCGCTATATCTTGTCAAGATGTTGTTTTATTGTCTTTTTGCATGCAATTTGAAGTTATTCTGCTAGCTGGAAAGGTTTTTATCACTTGGCACCATTTAATTGGAAATCCTCAAGGATGCTTGATATGTAGATTTTTCTTCTTTCAATGTATGACAAAGCCTTTGTGTTCTAAGATTTACAAGAATGAGAAAATTTGCAAGAAAAAAGAAAAAAATAGTGAATTACTTGTTCTTGTATGTTGTACTGAGGCCTGGTAATTAGTAGCTATTTATCTATGAGTTTAATTCTTTTTGGCCAGTAAAAGTTCAGGGAATAAATGGAAAACTAAAGTATAACTAGAGGGAACAAACAACCACATTATGAGATGATGTCAATTGGGTGGTTATCTGTTTTATTAGTTTCTTTTCCAGTTTATTGTTTTATAGTGAGAGTAAACTGGTGAATGGTAAGGAGATTTGAAAATCTATATCTAACTAGAATATCTCCTTAAAGACTGAACTTGATAACTGAATAGAATTGCAAATTCTTAGATATCATAAGGAAGAGCATGAGAATTCTCAGGGATTTTCCTTGGATGCATTCCCTTGAGAATTAAAAAATATGATCTGGGTTTTGACTTCTGTGGAGAGATTGTAACTTGGCATAGCTCTTTTCATTACTTGATTTATTAACTCAACACGAAAGAGCATTCGATATGCCTCGAATAAAAAGCTTAACACTAATGATTCTCTAGTTTTAATGTAGTTTTTCGCGTTGGCCTATTACCATATTTGTTGTTTGCCTAGCTGCCCTTTTTATATGCTTGTCAAGCTTATGTATATAATTAACTGTGTTGCATTTTTTTGTTTTTGTCTACAGAGCGGCCTGCATATTTGTTAAGTTGAAAAGGATACATTAGAGACATTTTCACTGGAAATCTCTGTAGAGAAAAATAATAGGTGCAGTTGACTAACATTGGTGTCCCAGCCAGGGTAGTGCTGAGCTGAAGTCCAAATATTTATTTGGTCTATGGAAAACCATTCAAGGCCAAAAATAAATTTGAGAGACCGGCAATCATTAGGAATTTCTCAGACTGTAACAACCCGAGCAAGGCAAAGCTTGTCTCTGCACGACAGATTCAATCCAGAACAGCCTACCGTGTCATACACTGATTTCCATCATAAAATTGCAAAGAATATAAAAGATAAACATTCAGGGAATTTCCTGAAGCCACATAGGAAGGCAATTGAAGAAGAGGAGCTTGTCAAGTATATGTCACATTTGCCAAGTTACCTGGAGAGAGGAGAAAACCGCCAGGAGAAGGTTTTAAATGTAGGGGTCCTTGATTGGGGTCGTCTGGAGAAGTGGCAGTGCAGCCAAAAACAGACAATTCACAGAAGTAGCAGGCATTCACTCTTAAGTGGTAATTCAGCCTCAACTGTTCCAATGGAAGGATTTTCTTTCAACTCTAGTAGAGATCAGAGCTCCTCTCCTGCACATCAAATGCATCGTCCATCACTGCAATGTCATCTGATGTCATCTCGGGTAAAAATCTTTGCACAAGATGCCAAATCATCTGAAGAAAGAATTCAAAAGTTTCAAGATGTCAAATTTTTTGAGACTAATATTGTAAAAGAGCCGGGGAAGTTCATTAGGAGAGATCAACAATTTTCCAATAACCATCCTGAAATCAAGCTGGATCAGTGCAAGAGAAAAGATTCAGTGCCAAAGCTCAACCCAGAAAGTGGAGCTTCGAATGAGGTAAATTTTGAAGTGTGGCAACAAATGAAAGTAAAGACAAATGCACGAGATGGTGAATCAACAAAGAGAGCAACTAAATTGCAAGAGCAGAAGGTATATGCTGTTGACCAAGATGTCTCCCAAAAGAGCAAAAGAGTAGTGGTAACTGTGCCAGAACATCTCACCCAAGGGAATCACTTCCAGTTTTCTGAGTCAATAACAATGTTGTCCAGGAAGGGAGCAGAAGCAAGTCGAAGGAGCTTTTCTGAGATGCCTAAGGACATTGGCCCTGTGGCAGTTGGTCCTGGTGTCCCACACTCTTGTCCACTTCCCTGTGAGATTGAAAGACGCACAGAGAAAAAATGGTGCTCTGAAGATGCAGAGGGTATCAGCATGTTCGGTGATTCATCTCACTCAGTACCCTGTCCAGCCAAAATAGGAATCAGTCCTTCCTGTGTTAGAATTTCAGAAGTAAAAAAATCAACTTCAGAACTAATCAATTCAACTTCAAAGGAACCTTCCATAAGCAAAGCAGCTGCTGAAAAACCAAGAAGCACTTCACCCTTTCGCCGACTTAGCATTGGTATGGGCAAGCTAAGCAAAAACTTCGGCTCCAAAGAGGGTTCTTCTACCACCCAACCTAGTACAACTCATAATTCTTCAAAACCTGCCTTAGAGAATGCTATGGCTTCCTTTTCCCACTGTACTTCAAGTAGTGATACACAAAATGGTACAAGTAGAGCTAGGTCAAGCCCCTTGAGAAGGTTATTGGACCCACTGTTGAAACATAAAGCACCAAACTGTCGTCAATCTGGAGAGTCATTGCAAAGACATTCTGTATCAGCGGATAGAGTGTGTAGGACATCCACTGAACAATCAGATTCTTCAGCTGGAGGAAGACAGCCAGGAATAATAAAATTTGATATGGCAAGTTGTAGGGCGATCAATGTTGATAATTCATCTCGGGAGAAGAAGCATGGATCATCAGCATTTCAAGCTCTTCTACGATTTGCAATTAAGAATGGCCAGCCTCTTTTCACATTTGCAGTTGACAATGAACGTAATATTCTTGCAGCTACAATGAAGAAGTTGAGTAGCTCAAGAGAGGATGACTATAACTGCATTTACACATTCTTTGCCATTCAAGAAATCAAGAAAAAGAACGGGAGATGGATAAACCAAGCTGGCAAAGGCAAAGGTCAAGATTTTATACCCAATGTTGTAGCTCAACTGAAGGTTTCTGGTTCTCAGTTTTCCCATTGGACTAGAGACCACTGTATGGAGCAATCATTTGGTAGAGAATTTGTTTTGTTTTCTGTGGACCTACAACAAGCAGAGCAGCAATCATTAGACTGCCAGCCCAATGATGAGCTTGCTGCCATTGTTGTCAAGATCCCAAAAGCCGTGAATAGAAGTGCTGCCAGTAATGGGCAGCAAACTGGTAAGTGCAATGACTTGTCCAAGATGAGATCTAACTCTATTACTGCGGAACCCCTTGTCGGCAACGTCCAAATCCCTATCAATGCAACAGTCATTCTTCCAAATGGCATTCATAGTTTACCAAATAAAGGAGGACCTTCATCATTGATCCAACGTTGGAGATCAGGCGGAGCTTGTGACTGTGGAGGTTGGGATTTAGGTTGCAAACTCAGGATTTATGCCAACCAAAGTCAACTTGTTAAGAAGTCGAGTTCAACTGTAGCTTGCTCTTTAACTGATAAATTTGAGCTCATTTCACAGGTAAGGTTTTATTGCTTTCACCAACTAATTGTTGCTCATACCTCTTCATATTATAATTGCCAAATGACATCTCTCTTTCTATATATATACACAGGGAGGAGATGAAGAAAACCAGCCTGTCTTCAGTTTATCGCCTTTTAAGGATGGGATATATTCAGTTGAGTTCACTTCATCAATTTCAGTTTTACAAGCATTTTCTCTTTGTATAGCAGTTCTAGACAGTAAGAAGTTATGTGAGGTCTCAGATTCTGGGAACTTTGAAGGAAAAACTTCTCTTGAAACTATGTTATCACAAAATGATGGAATAAAGGCCCCAAATGGAAATGATGGGGAAGTTCCTGCAAGATATGTCTCATATCCACCCCATTCTCCAGTTGGAAGGGTCTAGTATCATGAGAAATTGTCTTGTAATTACACACAGGTGGTACAGATTAGATATATTATATATAGCAAGTTCTGACTGGGTGGCAATGCGCTGCAATGAAATGCCTCCCATTGATAATATGGATCTAAATGGAAAATAAGCATAGAATCTGCAAGATCATGGGAAAAGATAGCTAGAAGCCTGAGAGCATTGTATCTTGTATTAGTTGTGAGTTCCTCTTGACAATAGAAGCAGTATTTACTAGAGAAATACTATCTTCATGAATGTAAGTGTGCATATAATTAGGGAATGCTATCTACTTTTACATAATACTAACTTATTTTAGGTAATTACTTCCAAGAGTATGACTGTTTCAAGTAAATTTTTCTGGCTCAAGATCCCTTATCTGAATTCTTCGATTACATCAGAAGAAGAAAGAAAGAAGCAGAAACTGCTATTGGTTAAGAAGCATCCAATGATCCCAAGCAGCTTATGGATGCTGAAATTGATTGTTTACTTTCAATCTCTCTTTTGGGTTAACATAAGATGTGACCTGTTTGGACTATCGCATGGGAAAGAGATGTAAAATTCTGTATGGTTGTTGGGATTTGGGAAATGTGAAAGGACCACATCCAATGACAAATGTGATCACAACTTCATCAACTGATATGGTTAGTTATATTAGTTATTATTGGAAGTTCTGTTGGTCTGGCAATAAACAACATAACAAAGTGCTACTAGTTAATTGGTTAACTGCATGTCTAAACCTGGTTTTGTGGTTTTGTTTTGAAGTCAGAAGTTGAGAGTTAAAACTTTGACAATTAGTTTAATCTCTTCTTTCAAATTTTAATTTTTTTTTTTCCCCTTCTAAAATTAGCATGCATGGTTAATACTTAATATGTAGCTTTTCTTTCTCTTTTTAACAAATAAGCCATAGCCAATTAAAAAACTTTAATTAAAATTTATATGAATAATAAATAATAATAATGATCATGATCATAATAAAATTATGAGGATTACTAATAATAATTATAATAATAATTATAATTGTTTATACTATTATACAAACTTCTGAGCATAAGCTGATTAATAGAAAAGTACATTACAATTCCCTCAGCTCTAAAAATAATCCGTCTTTTTTTTAATTTGTCATAAAATATAATTCATTTTTCTTTTTCTTTTTTTCATTATAGTTTATCTTTAAAATGTCTATTATATTTTTATTAAATTTTATCTTATTTTCAATAACTCTCATTAATTTTTTTTATTATTTCAATATAATAATTGCTCTTATTTAAGATGAGCATCGTTAAATTAAAATAATTGTTATTTCTTAATTTATGTAAAAATAGAAAAATGGATATTTTTTGGGACAGAGGGAGTAATATTCAGTGGACTATTGTGCTTAAAATTTAATTATATAATTTTGCTTTTATTTTTATTATAGTATATATTTAAATTTTTTATTTATTTTCTGTTAATTTCCAGTAAAACTTTATTGTTATATCTAATAAATTAAGATAGAAAAGCATAAAACTAGTGAATTTGTGATTATATAATTAGTGTATTTAAATATAATCCGGACACTGAATGAATATATATATGTGCATGTATAGATCACTTGAACAAAACTAAAAGCATAAAATAATGAATTTCAGTCTATTCCATCTCAATTTCTTTTATTGTGAAAAAATAATTTTGGAAGAAATAGTAAAATATCAGGGAAAATTGTATTATTTTCAAAGCTTGTAGTCAAAAAATTAAATAATTTGGAAAACAATTAAATAATTTGGGAAATCATTTTTCTCATTTTTTTTTTCTTAATGTTTAATATTTTGAAAAAAAAATTTTGAATTCTATAATTTTTCTTATTATTCGTCTCCCTTCGTTCGTCTTCTACACGTAATTGCGGTTTAATGAAATTAAAATTGATTAATTGATTTTCTTTTTCCTTTTAGCAACTTCTCTTCTCCAACTGCTACATGCATACATCTCTGAACAAACCCAGAAGCCGATTTTTGTCAGTTTAGTTTCAAATTACGAATTTGAATTTTGCTTTTTTCTAAGATTTGATTAAGATACCCTTTTATCCTTAATTCTGGTCATTTATAATTAAAAAAAAGGAAAAGAAAAAGTAGAAATCAATTCAAATTTCTTCATTCCAACGGTTTGTGAGGAGATATACAGTAATATATAAATGTTTATGTGCAAAGTTTCTGTCTTTTACTTTTGTTAATTAATGTCAAATTTTAACCCTCGATTCCCAAAATGCCCTTTTACGTTGATCGCAAAGCTCCTAAGGTTTCTTTCTTTCCTGGATTCTCAACACTTTTTTTTTAATAATTTTTATTTTGGGTTTGGCTTGATTTGTGATTTTTTACGTTGTCTTAATTTTTTTATGTGGAGCTGTGGAGAAAAATTTGTACAGAAACGTCAATAGAAGCCTCACTTGTTGCAGAGAATTGGAAGCCTCTTCTTGCTGGAATAGTTTTCCAGGTTTACTTTTAATAAATTTCAAAACTCTAGTGCATTAAGAAAGTGTTTTTGTTTTTTATGCATTAGTATTGACAAGGGATCTTCTTTTAGTTGATTATTTTGGGAAATTTGATTACAAATTTGAGGTGGGTCTGGTTTATTTTCAGTATATGTTGGCAAGTTGTTGAAGAAAAAAATAATTATCAATGAACAAGATACAATGTGTTCTCATATGGGATTGTAGCAATACTACTTTCTATGGCATTTTTATACTTGGTCAATAAACTTTACATCCCAATTTTCTTGTTTGGTAATATTGTTTGTGAATGCATGAAACTCTTAATTCTTAAACTGCTAAAATCACGTCACATAGTGTTGATAATTGAAGCAGTTCAGATTACTTTCTGATAGTTCTGTCCGTGCTTGCTGCTTCACCTTTGATTTTAGCTTACTATAGTTCCACCTTTTTCCCATTTGACCATGGTTTGAAATGTATCAATGAACACATACCTTAGTTGTTCATTTGCGACTTAGCTGCTCATAAATGGGAGCTTCAGGCTTCATTGTCTTTTATCTAATTCATGATAGTTTATGTGATTTTTGTTTTTTCTAACATCATTTTGTCTTCTTAAACTAATTCCTATTTCCAATTATGTTCTCCATTTTATTTTCTTTCTTTACATTCCATGATTCAATGTAAAATTGATATCTCATGATGCTAATGAATGAGCCTTTTTCTGTCTACAGTACGTACATGGGCTAGCTGCACATGGAATTCATTACCTACATAGGCCAGGGCCAACGCTTCAAGATACGGGCTTTTCCATTCTTCCAGTGCGTGTCACTGTTGCAAATAGTTAGCATTTTCATGCTTGATGTTAAAGCGTGTGTGGACATTTTTTATTTTTGATTTTTTGGCCGTTTCAGGAACTTGGTCAGGATAAAGCTTATATAAGTGAGACCTGGTTCACTTTCATATTTGGTTCTTTTGTTTTGGTAAGATTTTAAAGTCATCTTATTAGTAATTTACCTAATGATTTCACTGTTTTCTTCTTGGGCTACATCATTTGTTCCACTGGTGTTCTTAGTAATTTTTGGTTACCGGCATTCAACATTTCTGCTTAGTTGTTACTTGTTAGTTAAATACTACACATGCCTCAAGATCTCTCTCCATCTTTTCCTTGCTTGTTAAAGAAGATATATTCTAGATTCTCACAATTTACAAGTTTCTTTATATGAAAGGTTCGCATAAGTTTGTCAAATTTCTCTAGGTCCTTGCCACTTGTTTGTTCGCATATGTTTCAGCATTAATTCCTCAAAGATAGGCACATCAAACTTTTGAGGAATGAGGTCATACTTTCTTTTTGTAATAGACTAAACCTGGCGGATGATTTCAGTGTCATGATTCATCTGATGCTAGGATGCTAATTTTTGCATGTCGTTATGATTCTTTAGACTTTAGAGAGAGGATGATTATGAAATATAACGAGCTTCCTCTCTTTTTTAACTCATCTATTTTTCATGTTGTTAAGAAGCTTAATCATAAATGATCAGCTATTGATCTATAGATTTAGTTGCTGCATGGTCTAATGAGTGTCTGCTCTATTGCAGTGGACTCTTCACCCTTTCATTTTTCAGCACAAAAAAATCTATACAGCTCTAATCTGGTGCAGGGTTCTTGCTTATTTAGTGGTATGTAGTTTTCATTTTTGTTTCTGTCATGAGATCATTCTGAATGCAAGAATATCGAACTCTGTACTTGGATATGCTGAAAAATTATCGTCTTTTTGTAGTTAATAAAGAGAAACGAATCCTATTGTCAAAAAATTGCATATCTTTTCCTGAGCTCTTTCTTTATTTTGTCTCTTCTTCTTCTTCTTTATCATTATCATCTTGAAAATCTGTAGCTCTCTCTAGTGCTGACAATATGAGAAACATATAATTCTATACGTCTTGTAACCTACATAAAGAAGATGGCTTCTTTTAGTCATGACTGTGTTGTTCTTACACTTGTTCTTCAGCTTATAATTGGTTCTAGGAACTTTTTCTTCCTTTTTAGGCTTGTCAGACTCTCCGGATAATTACATTCTATTCAACTCAGCTACCTGGTCCAAATTATCACTGCCGTGAGGTAAAATTTTATAGAACTTGACATAATGTGCATGCAGTTTCATTTAATTTCAGGACTTCAGCTACCCTTTTGTCAATGAATTTTTGTTAAATTTTCTTGTTGTAATAAAAGCAATTCTTTACAATCAGGTACACCTGTCTCTTTCAGGGCTCAAAATTTGCCAGGCTGCCCCCTCCAGAGAGGGCAATTGAATTGCTCACAATCAACTGTGCGTTTTGAACATCTAACTGGTTTCCATTATGAAAACAAACACACACACACACTACACAAAAACAATGTTACTGTATTCCGCATCTTACTGCATGATGATTCTCATTTGACTTTCATTAATGTGCAGTTTCTCGAGGGGTTAATTATGGATGTGGTGACTTGATTTTTTCATCGCACATGATCTTTACCATAGTGTTTGTGCGGACATATCACAAGTACGGCACAAGGAGGTAAATAATGAGCTCTTCCATAATAGATTTCTGTTTAGTCTTCCCATCTCCCCAGCCCCCAAGAAAACCCACACAACAACTAATTGGAAGGGGGAGTTGGAGTGGATTCAGAGTAACTGTATGCCTCAGAGATGTGATACTTCTAGCTGTGTGGCATTCTACTTTGTGTAAGGACTGATTACCAACTTTGTTGATTGACTCTACCCTGCAGGTGCATAAAACAGATTGCCTGGTTACTTGCTGTGATTCAGAGCCTTCTTATTTTAGCGTCTCGCAAACATTACTCAGTTGATGTTGTTGTTGCATGGTAGGAGGAGGATCCATTTTTTTTTCTTACATTTAGCATCATTGAAATGGAAACTTTACTTATTGAATTTGAGTTAGTTGACGCTCATGCAGGTATACTGTAACTTTGGTTGCATTCTTTATAGACAAGAAACTCCCAGGTTAGTATTTCACAGTAGTTCCTTTTCTCCATGTGTAGTTCATGATAGATAGTATACTTGTAGTTATTTAAGAGAGAATCTGTTTATTTAAACTCTATATTCACTGGATCAGTTGCCCTGGATAAGCTTCCACTGTGGATTGTATGAAGAAAAAGTACATGCTTACATGTTTAAAATGGAATTTACTTGAAAATAACCATGGAATGGTAAAAAGTTTTTCTTCACTCTCATCTATATATTTATTTATTATTACTCTTGGTAATGAATCCATAAGCTTGAGAAACAATGAAGATAACTTAATAGGGTATTTTGGATATGCTTTTTCTTTCTTTTTTTTTTTTCACGGTTGACCAATATATAATTTCCAATATTATGTTGAGAGAGCCTGTTTTTTTATTATTATTATTCTTTTTTTTTTTTATGTTTAACCTGTTTAAAATTTGAAATTTTGTAACTCAGAATGTCTTTTTGCAGAATTGCCTGATCGATCCACTGGACTTGCATCTTTACCACTGCTTCCTGTGAGTAGAGATAAGGATAACAAGAGCATGGAAGATCACCACAAATCACTAAATGGAGTTTCTGTTGAAATTGCAAATAGAATTTCGAATGATTAATGAAGGCTTCCAATCATCTTAGTTTCACCTCCAGCTTCTTCCCTTTTCGCACTTTGAAGTTGTCAAACATGCCTGCAGGATTACAGAACATAAAAATGGATTACAAGCTTAGGAACATAATCAATGTTAAATTGTACATAGGCATCAGCAACTGCTGAAGATAGCTCTGCTGATATTACTGCTTTGATTATGTGCCTAAATTTTTCTGTTTGAACCAATGCATAACACAATTTCTGTATTTAAGATGGAATCAATTCTTTCTAACATTTCCTAGAACACTTTGTTTTTAGTTTTTTAAATTGTTTCTTGTATACTGGCCAGCTTGTCATGTTTGAATTTTGAAACTGCTAAAATTTGGTGTCCACAAATTTGAGGTGATAGGGTGTATGAATGAAAAAATAAAGAGGGGACATGGTTGTGTTGATAGTTTAACGTTGATTAGAGAATGACCTTAAATTTTTGAGATTGGATGCCTCTTTAAGACAAATGGGGCTGGCATGAGTCAATGATGAAATTTAATAATGCTTCTTGTCTGTGTCCCACAGAACCATCATCTTCTGCACTTCTTTCACTTTGTATATTTATTAACTTCTGATTTTTGATAGGAAGTTGATATGTAATTTAACATTGGAGACAGCAGTTTTTACTTGTTAGATCACATGCATGCCTGTGTTTCTCTTCCCATCAAAGGTACTGTGCTTTTTCCCCTTTTTTTAGCTCTTTCCCTTTTTAGCTCTTTATCTTAGTACTAACATAATCTTTCTTTCTTGCTATACCAATGTCAAATTTACTGAATTTAACTTTATCTACTAGCACTTTCAATTTTGGCCATTTTGTGCAACTCCAAAGCCTCTGTCAGCTGTACCACCTTTGATCATATTGCAGGTTACTTCTCTAGTCAAAATTCATGTGTAATAGGTCCTCCATTTTTCCCCCTTTGATCTTTCAGTGTTATTATATAATTTGGCTCAACAATTAGTTGTTGGTGGCTAAACCAAATTATTGAATTTTAGGATCTGTTTGACAAAATTAGTTGTTTTGATAGCATTTTAACTGTTTGAGTAGCTTTTCATAAAATACTAAAAGTTAAACGTTATATAGATTAATGTAAGACTATGTTAGGCTCCGAATTGTTAATTGGAAAGGACCCTTAGTGTGTGGTGTTGGATTGTGGTTATTGCAAGACAGAAAAGATAACATGTGCCAGGTTGTTGATGAACATGTGATTGTGGTCCAAGAAATAAAGTGGGTTTTGCGTTTTAAATTAAGAAATTTGTAGTACAATAATAAATTAATAGAATTGAGGGTATGCCCTTATGCTTCCCGAATCCAAGAATCTTAATGCTGATCTATGTCTTAAAGTTCCCATACAGATCCTTAGGAGCATCCTCATTGTCTGTGCTAGAAATCTTAGCAGAAGCAAAGTAAGATAATGGTAAGTGTTTATACCATATTTATGAGTCCACACAGTTCCTAGTGTTTTCTTTACCCTTGTGGGCTCAGCTTTTGTTCGTGGGGTAGGGAGTAGAGACTACAGTCTTTGTGGGTGGGATGGCAGTGAGTGGGTTGGATATCTGGTTAAAATGCATTTTGAATCCAAATCCGATTATAAATTAGATATTTAAATTCAACCCAAAATTATCTAGAGATTTATCTTCGATATCAAATCCAATTATAATTATTCGTTTAAACTCCGAAAATTCATTTAAATACTTATTTGACATGAAAAATATTTTTTATTTTTTAAAAATAAAAAATAAGTAAAAATCATAAAATTATTATTTTGACATAATAAAAATATTAAAAATGTAATTATAATAAAAAAAGTATATATACATATATATATATATATATGATTTTCTTTTTGAAAAATAATTATTTTAAATATTTTTAAAATGTTAATTAAACAGATAATGCTATGAATACCGGATATCTGAGTTTTTACACTTGAATTCGATGTGGATAGTAAAAACACTATTTAAATTCATTTTAAATCCGTTTATTCACTGTCTAAATTCGCCAAAATCGAATCAGATTGAATTGGATACCCGGGGATAAGATAAAATTGCATCCCTATTTGTTGGTGTTCTTGCATGTACTAATGGTGGCAATTAGAGAGAAATGTGGTCCATTTTGAGTTAATTGAGCTGGAAAAGTTGGTCAAGAAGATCTAATCTTGGGTTTGGTAGTTTTCCATCATTTGATCCATGCCTTCCTTAAGACCTCTATTATTTCATGATCAATATTATATATATTCAATCTATTTTTTTGAGTTTTCCCTTGAAAATTGTTCATAAATTATTTTGATAAAAAAGTTAATCAAATATAGAGTTGAGAAACAATAAGAAAAATCTATGAAAAAGTATTGAATCAATCGATCTGATTCAATTTGATTTAATTTTAAAACGTTCAATTCGATTTCGATTTAATTTTAAAAAATTGAATTTAATTTCGGTATAAATAAATTTTAATTTAATTTAATCGATTTAATTTGAATCGAGTTAATCAAATACCCTTCTCTAACCAAATTTTGGGGAATGCAAAAATTATCTTCATAATGATATATATTATAAGGTTGTTTGCCTATTAATAAGCATTTGGGTTTGGTCTTTAAAACAATTTTTTTGATATTTTATAAATATTAATTACTAAAAGTTTCAAGTAAAGATTTGGTTAGCAGAAGACAGTCTGTTTTGTCTTTGCCATTTTATAATTGTCTAAGCTCACTTGCTGGCAGGAATGGGCACAAGCACTAGTAAGGAAAAAGCATATGCTAATTTCATTATTTATTTTGTTGGATGGACAATAATAAAGTATGGTATACAATTTTTAAATTTTCTTTTTTTTAAATATAATAAAATTTTTGAAACGGTAAAATATATAAATTCACTATTAAATTTTTTAAAAAAATTTTGAACCCTTCCAGAGATATAAATTCACTATTCAAAATTTACAACTTGAAGCATATAATAGTCCCATAAAAATGTTAGGTGTGTCACAAGATTTTTCTTAAAAAGTTTAGATAATTTTATCTAGTTAGCTTTTTTTTAAAATATTTTTATATTTAAAAATTTTAAAGTTGTTAAATATATTTAATTTTTTTCTGAAATATACTTTGGATTCAAATTTAAAAATATAATGTATTTATTTCCACTTTATGAATTAAATAATGCATAAAAAAAATTGTGGTCCCTCAGCTACATTAATTGAAATAGAACTATGAAGTTTAGTACTGGAAAAAGTACAAGTGAGAAAGGAAATTGACAAATTTCCCACCATTGTGGAATTTTCTTTTTGTGCTTTTTTTTTTCTTTTTGGGATAAAATTATAAAACATTTGAATTTAAACCTAGTAATTTAATTACAGTAATCAATACTTAATATTAAAAATATTAATTAATAATAAATACATATTTATAACAACATCAATGCTATTAATTCTAAATATTTGTGATCATAGATGCTAATTCATATTTTATTGTTAATATCATTTTTTTATATATTTTTTTAATTCACAATGAACTGAAATAATACTGTGGGATAGACTTACCGCCCTCACATAAGTGTGAAAAGCAATCAACACACATATGATTAACATTTTCATGTAGGTTTCTTTTTAAAAATCAAATTATTTTCATTTTTAGGAAGAGTGTGCCACTCATAAGACACAATTAAAGCATGATACATAAATTAATATATGATAATTTAATTAAGGTTTATTAATATTATATTCTTAAAAAAAAAAGAATTATCAACATTATTTAAACCTCCTCCCAATAATCTTTAATGTGTGATGGGATAAATTACCATATCCTTTCACTTACTGGCATAACAACTCTAAAAAGCACAAAACAAATGTTCCTTTTTAACTCTAACCATTATGCTCCCAATGGGAACAACTTTTTCATCTCAACATCAAAAGTAATATATGTAATTATAAAGTCCTATATGTGACTTATATTCAACATTTATAAGACCTATAGACCTATATAATTGTACAACCTCTTGGGGTGGTGACCTAACAATAGAAGTCTTATCATCTGTCTGTTTGATGAGTGTGATCATCCATGATTGCATCCTGTTATGCATAAGTCTAAATAATGACTCTATTGTTGAGAAGCTTGCCCAATTTATAATGGACTTTCTCAGATCGAACTCTTATTATTATGGGTTCAGAAAGGGGGCAGAACCTCCAATCAATGCTCAAATGGTCGGTGTGCCTAATGGAGATAATGACAACTACATGTTATTGAAATAGCCAATAGTCTCTTACCATTATTCGAAGGGTCAGTATGCCCGACGAGGATAATGACATGGGCTCGTACCAGTGCTCAGAAGTGGGGTATTGGTGCGCTTGAAATAACTAATTTTATCGATAAATCCATGACGTTAAAAATTACTTTGAAGAATAAGAGTCAATTAAAAATAAATCTACAGTAAAATGGAAAATATTACTAATCAATAAATTCCAAAATGGAGAAAATATAACTACCATTGACCATAATAATGCACAAGGTGATAATGACAACACTTTATCATTAGCATTAAAATTTAAACTAAGTGATCCTTAATTGCAAGTTTTACCTAATCTAAACTATACTAATTTGTACTCCCAATTGAAATCTACCTTTTTTGACTTTGACCTCCACGTACCACATGACAACGATTACCTTCATCCGGCGATTAATCGCCACATCCACTGCCGATCTATTCACCAACTCCAAACGACAATGTTTATTTGCCCTTAAAAAGAATTTTAAAGTATTCTTTATTACGCATTGTTTTGGCGCGTGGTCTATTCCCATTTCTCCCTTTTTTTTTTCCGTGACACTCATATTATTGGATTGGATATATAGTTTTCTTTGTCCAAATATTTGTTTAATTTATATGGTAATTGTATACAATTTAATTTTTTATTATTTTACATAAATTAAATGAGTTTATTATACTTTATTTTGTGTTACTGTTTAAATAATAAAATAATACAATCAGAACTATTATAAAAAAAAATAATAAAATCATTTATAAGGGAAGTTAGAAAAATCCTAAAAAAGAGAAAATAAAATTATGAGTTGCATGAATTAACTGAATCAAATGTTTTTAAAACTGAATATGTTACTCAATTTGATTTCATTTTTTTTTATTATCATTGAACTCTTATGTTATGTATGAAAAAAGAAAATGAAGTAAAATTAGTTAATAAAATAAAATAATTCATTTTCCTTTTAAAACGGAGTGAAAATGAGATTAAATGGGTGTTAAATAAATTTATTTTACACCTTTCATATTTTCACACAAATTAAACGAGAAATTTTGACAATTTTAAATATTTTTCACCCCATATTTTATATCTATTCATATTTTACTCCCATCCAAAATAAAATATTAATTGCCATGGTTCTTTTTAAAAAAAATTATAATATGATATGTGTAGTTTATAAAATACAATTAATTCATCTCTGTTTTTTAAAATAGATTAAAATATTTTTATATTTTATTTTCATCTAAATTTTACATTTTTTCCATTAAGTTTCTTATGAATTATGAAAATACCTTTTATATTTAAAAAAAAGATAAAAATGAACTAATTGTATTTTTTAAATTATAAAAATTATACCGTAATTTTTTGATATAATATTTTAGTATCTATTTCACTGTTTTCTTGTTGACCTTAACAGAAAAAATGTAAAGAATAACAAAAGGATATAATAATATAAAGGAAGCAAAATTTAGGGCTAAATTGGTATATTTAAAAAAAAGACGATCGTTGTACACTTCAGAAAATATATTGTAATTTTTTTTTCTTTTTTAATTCGTGCAGCCACGCGCAATGGTTGAAGGTGGGAGTGGTTGAAATTTAGAAAACCGAACAGAAACTAGAAAAACCGAAAACTTTTTCGAAGAATAATAATAAAAAATTCGAAGCAGAAACGAGAGAATGATGAAGCTGTGAAAATGCAAAGAGAGAGTGATTCTTTGGATCCAAAAAGTTTCCTTCCTTTTCTCATACTTTCTTGCTACCCAAACAAAAACTCTTCTATGCTCATTTTTGTATTTCCTTTTTATTTCATTTCAATTTCTGTCTCTCCTTAAAACCCTCTTCCACTATCCAAGAAAGTGAATGCAAATAAAACAAAGTACTAAGCCTTAGCTTTAGCTTTAACCGCATAGAAAGAGAGAGATAAGGAGAGATTATCCATTTCTTTTTCTTGTGATTTATAGATATCGAAGTTCTGTTAGCAAAATGGGAGCTCGATGCTCCAAATTATCACTTTGTTGGTGGCCATCTAATCTGAAATCCAACCTCAATGAATCCTCCGATCTTGGTTAGTTTATTAATCACATTTTAGTTTCTGTCACTTTCCTGGGAAAAACATACAATCTTTGTTTTTCTATTTGCAGAGAATGGGGACTTGCTTCCTGGGTTTAGAGAGTTCAGCTTGGAGCAGCTACGAGCTGCTACTTCAGGGTTCAGTACGGACAATATAGTATCAGAGCATGGAGAGAAAGCTCCAAATGTGGTTTATAGAGGGAGATTCCAAGAAGATGATCGATGGATCGCTGTCAAACGCTTTAACAAGTCTGCTTGGCCCGATTCACGCCAGTTCCTCGTTCGTCTTCTTTTTTGTTCTTGCTAAATATTGGCTGTATTGTGTTAGTGTTTTCTTTTATAATGTTTTTTTGCATTTGATTGAGATTTGCATTTCTTTTTTTTTTTTTCAATAGGAGGAGGCAAGAGCAGTGGGGCAGTTGAGAAGTGAAAGATTGGCAAATTTGATTGGGTGTTGCTGTGAAGGGGAGGAGAGATTGCTGGTAGCTGAGTTCATGCCTAATGAAACCCTCTCTAAGCATCTATTTCATTGTCAGTCTCATTGCTATTTTTTTTTTTTTTAATCTAAGACATTAAGTGTATTGGCTATGCTTACTGTTTGATTTTACTTTTTGTTGTACTTTGAAAATTGTTAAGCCTGATGTTTCTAAGAGATCAAACTCAGTGCAGATTTTTGTTTTATGATGTCTAGAAGTTGTAGAAATTTTTGGGTGTTTAGTGCTTAAGAGTGATGAAAATTAAAATTGAATTGGTTTAGGGGAGAGTCAGCCTATGAAATGGGCAATGAGACTGAGAGTGGCTCTCTATCTGGCTCAAGCTTTGGAATACTGCAGCAGTAAAGGAAGGGCCTTGTATCATGATCTTAACGCTTATAGAATTCTGTTTGACCAGGTACTTTCTTCATTTTACACTCTTTTGCTGTTTGCCTTTGTTTCAAAGTTGTCTATCTCTAGTGAGCTACTCCTTATATTGAGGTAGCACTTGTTAGGATGGCAATCCAAGGCTCTCTTGCTTTGGTCTAATGAAGAATAGCAGAGATGGCAAGAGCTATAGTACAAACCTGGCATTCACACCTCCAGAGTACCTGAGGACTGGTAACAGCTGCATCAAATTGGTTTTTGTTTTCTTAGCTTTTATGCATTTGGCCCTGGTGCTTGTGGCCTGCATCATTGCTTCTTAATTGAGCTCATTTAGGTAAATATTTATGTTGCAGGTAGAGTCATACCTGAAAGTGTAGTTTACAGCTTTGGTACACTATTGCTTGATCTTCTCAGTGGCAAACACATACCTCCAAGCCATGTAATCTATTCTCCTCAGAATGATCTTTATCTTGGGTGGAATTTGATTCAGATTTCTCTTGATGTTGATATTAGATTACCAAAAAAAAAATATCCATTTGGAAGTGTTTGAAATTTGAGGCAGCATTTTGCAAGGAAATAATTAGCTTAAACGCTTGGAAGTGAATTATTATTATAAGATGATAATTGCAGTAATTATGTTATTTTAGAAAATATTGGGCTAAATGCTTGAAGACCCAAACTTGACAGGCACTTGACCTTATACGTGGGAAAAATTTTTTGATGCTGATGGACTCATGTTTGGAGGGTCATTTTTCAAATGATGATGGAACTGAATTGGTGCGTTTAGCTTCACGTTGTTTACAATATGAACCTCGTGAGAGGCCAAATGCAAAGACTCTTGTCGCTGCTCTCAGTCCTCTGCAGAAAGAAACTGAGGTATGCCTTTCCCTTTTTAAATCCTTAGCCTTAGTCTGAGGCTGTCTCTTTAATGTATTCAGTTACTGCCATAACAGTTAATGCTTTTAATTAATCATCTTTTGGTGTTATATGATATTGTATTAGCAACTGCTTTCGAGGCTTTTGATTGAAGGCTGTCCTTTCGGGTTACCAGACTTGGCTTATTGCTACAATGCCTAAGTTTATTTTTGTGTTTGAGAACTTTGCTTGGTCAAGTTTATATTACAGTTGAGCAAAGCTCAAGCATGAGTCAAGCTTCACTAAACAAGCTTGAGCTTTATGATATTTGTCAAGCTTGAGCCCAATTTAGTAAACTTTTAAAATTTGTTGCAAATAAAAGTAATGTATATAATTGTAAATGCAAGCTAGGTAATTACAAAGGCTTAGCTTGTGACACTTTGAACAGATGCTCGTGAACCTTAACCTTGGCTAACTCCAAAAATGTTTAAGCTTGATTATCTACTTTGTTTCAAGGTTTGGCATACAGTATTGCAGCTGAGTCAAATTCCGTGAACATTTTCTGTTGTCTCATTTACTGATACTTTACAGGTTCCATCCTATGTTTTGATGGGTATTCCACATGGAGATCCATCCCCAAAGCAAACAGTGTCATTGACACCTCTCGGTGAAGCTTGCTCAAGATTGGACCTGACTGCAATACATGAGATACTGGAGAAGGTGGGATACAAAGATGACGAGGGGATTGCAAATGAGGTTAGTAATTCCCAATTATTATACTCTGTCCTTTGTTTAGCTCAAGCTAAACCTAGACACAATTATGTATAGGTTCTAGCCTTCTGAGGTTCCATGTTGGGAATACTCTGATAGCATACCCACATGCTTGCATACCCATATCATTCCTCACAATAATGCTAAAATGTCATGTTCTTTTATTTTGCCATCAGTTCCCAGTCAGTCTAATCTTCTCACCTTGTCATTTTGTGTCTAATAGCTTGTTCCTTGAAGTTGAAAAGTTAATTGTATCATTCCACGTGCAGTTTATGTATCATTTTGAGCTGGCAGATATCAGGCTTTTGGTTTTATTGAGTTCTACAACACAACCTATCATGCCATTTTGTAACTAAGTTTTACAATCTCATAATAAATAGCTCACCTCAAAAATATCAGGGACTCTTCCCTATCAAGAACTAACGATCTTCATGTCCCATGCTGACAGCTTCTTTGTATAAATTGATAATAAAACATGAAAGTACTGGGATTACTTGCAACTATTATTTGCATGTTATTCTCAGTGTAATTCAACTTTCCTCGTTATTTGCACTTGTTTTATGTGGAATATCACTTGAATTTCTTTTGCTTTGCAGCTTTCCTTCCAAATGTGGACAGATCAGATACAGGAAACACTTAATTGTAAGAAGCGTGGAGATACTGCTTTTCGAACTAAAGACTTCGCTACTGCCATTGATTGTTACACACAAGTAAGACATATTCTAATCACAGATTTCTGGATTGAGTTAAATAACTCAAATAATTAGTCAACAGTTCAATAATCTTCCTTTTTTTCGTGTAGTTTATTGACGGTGGGACCATGGTATCACCGACTGTATTTGCCAGACGCTGCCTGTGCTACTTGATAAGTGACATGCCACAACAAGCTCTTGGAGATGCAATGCAAGCTCAAGCAGTATCTCCTGAGTGGTCCACTGCCTTTTATCTCCAAGCTGCTGCCCTTTTCAGTCTTGGAATGGACAGTGATGCACAAGAAACTCTAAAAGATGGCACATCCTTGGAAACTCAAAAACATAGAAACTGAAAATGTATAGTTCTTGAAAGATTTCTTTATCCATTTAAAAAACTCTTTGTATCCATCTTTGTTCATTTATTTGGCATTTTGAGTTTCTCCAGGGCCACAAAGTTATATTTTATATGTTTGCTGTATGTTTTCTTTTGTTCTGTCATCTTGATCCTGACAGTTACAATCTTTCTTCATTTATATGTTTGATGCATTTATAGCTGCAACAGCACAGTTGTAACTATTCCTAAATTAAACTTCCCAACACACACAGTGATATTGTCCTGCCTTAACCCCTTTGGAATAAATGAATTTTACAAATCTAAATTTCTGTTTGGCATGAAAGAAATAGATTTGAATTCTGCGAATTTAATTATATATACCTGAATATAATTAAATGATTCTAGCTTTCTAAAATTATCATACCAAGTGAATTTTAAAAAGCAAAGAATTTTCAAAATGCAATTAGTTAATATATAAATAAAAAAATTAGTAAGTTGCCACGAAAATGTAGGAAAAAAATTTCATTGGAAATAGAAAGGACAATTGAGTAGGGATGGGCTTATGTTCAAACTTTTTGACTCTGCACAGCACAATGGAGAAAAAGGAGAGGATATTTGGGGATTTTTTTAAGAAAGAAAAGGAGAAAAGATAATAAAGAAATGAAATGATGAAGCATGTGGATGGAATTATATTCATTTATTTGTTTAATGACAAATGTTCATGGTCAAAATGATGTTGAAATTGTCCTCCTTCACCATTTGATGATCATAAATAATTTACCATTGTCCTAACTCGCTTAATTTTATTTAATTCATTAGGAAATTCTTCCATTTTTCTGAAATTTTATGTAATCATATTCAATTTTATGGAATTGAATTTCTAAAATTAAAATCTAATTTTTTTTTTTCCTTTCATAACACAAAAATATAAATTTCTAAATACATTTGATAAAATTTTATAAAATTCATTTGTTAAATAAGGGATTAAGTTGGAAATATTATGATACATTAAGCCAGTAAAAGCTCAATAACCAACTCTGAAATAGTCATTTGTCAAATAATATAGTAATTACATAGTACATGAATAACAAAGAATACTACTCATTACTGGGTCAAAAATTTTATTACAGCAGCCAGCAGTTAGTTTGCCATTGATTATGCAGTAAAATAGAATGCCAAAAAAAAAAAATAAAAAACTGATGTAACAGAGTAAATAAAATAAGTGTCCTTCCCCTGCCTATAGCCTACTTAACAGCAAGCTTTCATTTAGAACAAAAATTCCAAATTAGAGCAGGTCTGAATTTCACATTGGCCGCTGACCAGCACTGAGCATCTGGCCAATTATACCATTCACCTGGAATTCAGAAGAGGCTTTCATCATAAAACCATACAAAAATGACCTTGTACATATTCTAATTCAATGTGTGTGTGTGTGTGTGTGTGTATATATATATATATATATATATATATATATGTATAGAACAGCTAAAACCACCAAGATATTCTCAAAGCAAAATACATGCATTATCCAGAATCAGAAGTTCTGAGAACAATGGCAAGCCAAAAAAGTTGTCCTTTATGCCTTTTGGTACATATTTAGCCAATTTCTTTAACTTAATCAATTTTATTTTTACCCACAACTGCAATACTGGTAAAGATTACTTTCTAATTGCTTTTATCATTCAAAACCCATGAGTCCTTTATTTCTCTTGCCAATCAAATTACTAAACGCCAATGGGCATCTACAGTATTTGTCAAAAAAGAAAAAAAGAAAAGGAAAAAAGTTCTTCAGTTACACCATTTAAGTATATCAACATTCAAGGACTTTGTCAAACTTGAGCATAGTCACACGTTCTTCTACTAAATGGCACCACATTTCCATCAAGTTTTTTATCATCAAATGGTGAACGAGGAAAATGACCAAAAAATATAATTCCTGCCTAGAAAAGCAATATCAGCCAGCAAGAGTGGAGGTTGGAGGAGTGAGGAAGAAGATCTTATGGTCTTCCGATTTCGTCACAATTTTCAGATAGGGATGAAACAGGCGGTAAGGGTCAGAAAGGAGCGAGAGTAGAGGAAACGGGAACAGGGGGGAGGTAGGTTGGTTTGAACAACACTGTCAGAAGGGAGAAAAAGGAAGCAATTCATAGGTTCATTACTGTTTTTAGCAACCTACTCTTTGCAAGAGAAAAGATTACATAAGGTACTAGTATCACTGAATATATAGTTGAAGATAACAGTATGTTAGCAAAGCCAAAATACAGGGACATTTTTAGCAGAATATTTGAATTATAGAGTCAAAATTGAGGTTGAGTAGCCAGTCTAGCTTTTCGAGTATTATAAGGCTTGACTCAAGAGGCTTATAAGGCTAATGGAGCAATTACTTTTTTATGCTCTAAATACATTCAATATTATACTTAAAATAATAAACTATTATGCTTGCTATTTTAAATAAAAAGAAAACATAAAAGAATTTTGAAGTCAGATTCAACTAAGTCTGCTGTAATTTGAATTCAAGACCAACAAATTCACTTGAATTTCTAATGACAATTGAGTTGGAACATTCAAAATGAAACTCAATTAATTCCAATTGAGTTTTAAGCTTTGGGATTCTTAAAACTAAGTTTGAATAGTGATTGTATCAAATCCAGTTAGCTGCAATACAGCACTATCATAAATTAAAACGATAAATGAACAAAGGCAAGCAGCCTACCAGAAAATACTTTGAAACACAGCGGTCAATGCAACTATTTTC
The DNA here is from genome assembly GCA_947857235.1 of Jatropha podagrica. NCBI lineage: Eukaryota > Viridiplantae > Streptophyta > Magnoliopsida > Malpighiales > Euphorbiaceae > Jatropha > Jatropha podagrica. The sequence continues at coordinate 38,859 of CANUEP010162646.1, forward strand.
ACCCATAGTTAGCTCAGGTTCCTTGTACCTGAAAACAAGTAGTACAACAATGAAGGAGTTTAAAAATATGTACTTTCTTTTACTTTTTGCACACCACTTTCAGATTGGTATCTATAAACTGAGGGAAATGAAAGAACAAAAACTATCTCACCTCTTGTCAACACACTTGTTGAAGCATGCCATAGCGAGCCTGAATTAATATAAAATAAACAATTGAAACAGAGAAAGTTAAAAATTGCAAACTTGAAGCCTAAGAAGAGCAATACAAAATTTTGGTAAGAGCAACCAAAGAAAGAAAGAAAGAAAGTAGGGCATATTTTGGCCAGAGGGTAGCTACCCTGTGGAGCATTAAATCAATCACAAGCATACTCCATTCATCAAACGAACATTCAATAGCAATTTGTAATACTTACAACTACATGACTTTACCTGTTAAACAGTTCTACCTTATACTCCATCTCCATTGCTAGCATCCCAAAAACCTATAAATCAAAAAATTCAAAACCAAAATCAACCCATACTTAATTCTCTTGAAAACAGATTTTTTCCACTAAAATTCGTACAATTAAAAAAATATTCAACTGCAGCCATTGATTACAGTAATATAATCAAAACCCAAATACCCGAATGAGATGCTATTTTACTTCATCCTTTAAAATTTACTGTCATAAAAACTCAAATCAGTTAAGGAGAAATACCCACCTGCTCTTTGTCAATACCAGGAGGTAGATCATTATTAGCAGCCATTATACCCTGAAATAACAAAGACCTGGTTTAAATATCTATCAAAGCCATCATCTTTAATACCAGAGACACAAAAACTGCCAGACAATTATATCTCACCGGTGTGATATGAACTCCAAAGACAGTTTGATAAAGAAAAAATGGGACTTGAAACCTAATAGAATTCAAAAAAACAGAAGAGGCACGATTTAGGGTTTTAGCAGGGTGCAAATCTGAAGTAAACACTAAAGAAGCCTGTTATGCAAGTCACATGCCTGTTACGCAAGCCTCATGAAAGGCCAATCAGAATGGGCCACGAAACAATTATAAATATTTTTAATTGGTCTAAATGACGATTCTATCCCCACTGGAATGCAGGGGGCAAACCATTAAACATTTAGTAACATACAGTAGATCGAACTGTGGGTTTAGGGTTTTTGGATTTTGAGGGTTTTATCTTTCCATTCCATCCTCAAATTCACTTTTACGCACCATCTCTCACTTCTCGGTAAGAACCATGATAGGCTTTCCTTTGCCTTCCTAGTTCTGAATGATTCTTTTAAAATTGATTTTGTTTGCTCGCAGAGTAACTAGAAGCAATGGAGCACGGTTCTGCACGGGATCCAAGCAAAGCAACGTTTTCTTTCGTTGATGAAGATCACACTCTTGCAAATTCTGTTAGATTCACCTTGAATCAAGAGTCAGTCAACCAATCTTTTTTACTTTTATGTTTGCCTTTGGTTATGTTCTGTATGGTTCAAATCTTCTGTTTGTTGTTTTAAATGGATTATTAAAGTTTTCTATTTTGAGAATCTTTTTGTGATTATTCAAATGGGTAACAATGGTAGGTTATAATTGAAAATAAAATTGGTGGATACCCCCAATACTCCTTTTCTGATGGAATATTGAAATTTCATGTTTCTGAGCAACTAGACCAAAAAATATCCAGTTCATGTCAATATAGATGAATTACATTAGAGCCCATGATGTTCTGGCTTGTGCCAAAATAACAGCTGAATTGAGCAAGTAAAGAATATTCATTAATTGTTTTTTCTTCCCTGAATGGTATTGGCAATAGTAATTCCTGTAAAATATTTGTTTAACAACGTTTTAAGCACATTATAATATTTTTTTGCAGTCCAAGGGTTTCATTCTGTGGATACAGCATTCCTCATCCTTCAGATGCTCGAGTTAATATTAGAGTCCAAACAACAGGTAACATATGTACCTACCTTTACTTGAAAGATTAGCTTCAAGCTAATTTGTAAGACTTTTGTTAAGGTAATGGTAAGTGACTGCATATACCTGGTTTCTTTATTTGTGTTAGTTGATATTTATTGTAGCTGAATTAGTGGGTTTTCAACTTGAGGTTTCATGCCAATTTTTTCTAGATTAGCTGAAAGGTCTACTGGTCCATGTGAATCAATTGTGTCAAGCATAGTAGTCTGTGTTTGCTCCTTGTTTTGTAATTACCATAGCTTTTGAAATCTTGCCATTAACTCAAAATATGTGCAGTTCTTGGAAACTTGCATCATCTTCTTAAACTATAATTTGCAATCTATTTAAACACATGTTAGCCTTGACAGAACAGCTAAGATGGTAAATGCATATATGATCCGAATAGGATACATCTTTAATTTGAATTTTTCTTTTTACTTCTTTAGCTTTGTGTATAACCTATTAAAGGTATATGCATTTATCATACCTTTTTTTTTCAGATAGATTTTAATAACTGCATATATCTGGTTTTTTTATTGTACGAGTTAGAACAAGTCTGATTTTATTTTATTTTATTTTTTCTCTGTGCTTAGGTTGTGAATCACCTAAGAAAAGTTTTATGTAGGCATATATGTCCAGTTAAGGTCCTATATTATTCACAGTTACTTGCAATATGAGATTTTTGGGTTCTTAACTTTCTAGCATTCCATGTAAATCCTTATGAAAGACATTAATTACTAACTATGCATCCACTGCAACTTTGAGATATTGCCTTTACTATTGTGAGTGAGTTTCAATTACTTGAATGGAAATTTTCAGGTGATCCAGCAAGGGAGGTACTGAAAGATGGATGCCAGAATTTGATGTTGTTGTGCCGGCAAGTTAGGAGTACTTTTGACAAGGCTGTTGCTGATTATAAAAAAAACAATCCCATAGAAATGGAAACAAAGTAATTGAAATTGACCTCTCTTGTAATTCTGTTATACAAGTCATTTACAGTTGGAATCAAATGCAGGTACTCTGTACTTGTCCCCATTTCATCAGAATGATACGTAATCATGTTTGATAAGCACATATCTTGCTAAATACAAATTTGATTATCAAGTCTTATAATCATTAGTTAAACAGAAAGCCAATCATCTGGCAAGCAGTAAGAAGCATGAAATTTTAATTTCTTGCCAGTACAAAATTATAATACAGGTGCCTGCATATCTAATTCGAAACATTAAATTGCTGTACAATTACAAGCGTAAGAGGAGACTAGTCAGGGACACATTTTACACTGCAGAAAAGCTAATGTCGAATCACCATTGAGCATCGCAAGTTTTTCCCGAGGATGTAAGGATCCTTTGTCCTCTCCGGATGCAAAATGGGCAAACTGATTTCAAAAAGCTTCACAGATATGAGTTCTGAAACCCAATTGAAAGACCTTTTTCTCTTAAAGTGAGAAGCGTTTCAACAATTTTACATAGAAGAAACAAGAATTTATACATGATCATGTAGTGCAAAAAGCACAGAAGCTTTTGCATGTACACGTGAAATATGCCAATGCCGTACCGCCTCTGAGCAAGAAATAGGAGGATATGACCGAGGATAACAAGGAACAAGGCAGCAAAACAACCGTTTGCTGCTTGACAGAGTTGGGAGTCACTCCTCATTACCCCGAAGATAATTTACGTTGGGTCTGTCAGTTCATAACTCATGAGAGGACTTTGAAGTGGAAGAGCCAAGAAATGACAAATGCAAAGACCATGCAGGCAAGCAAGAAATTCATAACACGACGGCTATGCCAGAAAGTTCGAGTTTCCATGAGGATTAGAGGTGCTGCTGGTGCTGATGAAACAACAGCAGTGACACTCTGTGCCTCATTTGTCTGTTCACTGGCAACATTGAGCGCAATGGCACTGCAAATCTCACATATTCTGCAATTTTGCAAAGAAAAACTTGAGCATGGAGCATTAGGCAGAAAATCGTAAATTGCAAAAGCTGATGGAATAGCAGCAAGTTGTAAGAAAGTCTCGATGTTTGAACTACATCTATTCAATTCACTAAAGCATACTAACAGAACCTTGGAATGTGAAATAGAAAGAATTAGCAGCTACTTGGGCTAATTCGTGAATGCATGATCAAGCAAATAGACCATTTAGTCATACAGCGATGTTTTCACTTCTAGAACATACAGTACTATGGAACCAAAAGAAAAGGGAAAAAAAAGACCAAAAAAAACAAAGGCACAACTAAACTTTGTGAACAGTCCTCTCTAATTGGTATGTTTTTACAAGGGACACTAACCACACCATCTTCCATCTCATCAAGAATCGTCGTTTTCTCGATTTTTTTTGCCTAGTGGTACAGTACCAATTCCCAATGATTAACCCAAATTTCCATATTAAATCATCTCTGCTAAACAACATGTTGCTCGAAGTGCTCAAATCATTTGGAAAGTAGACATACCTTGTGACACTTTCATATAATAACCAGTGCAATGCAATATGATAATGAAGAAATATAAGGTCAACAAAGAGAAAAAGACGGAATAAGAGAGTAGAAAGGAGGAAAATTCTGACGCTTTTTGATAATGGTACACCGTGCTAAGAAGCAGCCAACTACTAAAGATCTCCTTTACAACCACAGTGGCAGGGTTTGCATTGCCAAAGAAAAGAAATGGACGAACAATACATGATAATGACCAACATAGAAAATGAAAAGCAACTATAGACTGACTCCTCGAGAGCACATCATTTGAATACGATGAACTTGAGTCAGTAGAAAGGAGTGTCCAGCAAAGTATGTACTCTTGTTGTGTTCTATGTAGTAAGAGTTTCCAGCAAAGTATGTTCTTTACTTGTGCTCTATGTAGTAACTAAAAATAACCACATAAGGCGTGATAACTAAGAAGATTTTGAATGAAATGACACCACATGGTTTCAAGAAATATGTCATTAAGAACTTCTAGCCTATATCCTACTTGTAAACATTACTCCCGGTCATGAGTTCAAACATGAGGAATCACAGAACAATCTTGGGCTCATTAGTGGTTAAACCCAGTGAGGTAAGTTAAATGATTCTATTTCAGTAGTAAGCTCGTTTCCATCAATAATCTACACTTCACCAAGCCTAACGAGTACAATAATTAAAGGGTGTGATAGATCCATGAAGCAAGGACAACTTGCCACATAAGATAACTACAAAAGACAAACAAATGTTACTGGTTCACTGTACGCAAGAATAGAAAATGAACTGAAGAGGATAATTACTTCTAGGCACCCATAGTAGCAGCGGTCCAGTGGTAGATTATTTGCAAATGGTCAGACAAGCACATGTCTACTATCCAGAGTCAATTGTAGAAAAAAAAAAGACAAGCATATAAGTTAGGCAATGGACCCCACACCTCTCAAATATCTTTGTATTTTATAAAATGTAATATATATTCGCTCTTTTATTTGAGGAAGGCGATGGTGACCACCATATTTGCCATTTCTAATTCATTACTGTTTTGCTTTCAACTGGACAGTTCTGTTCTACCTGATTCATCCAGCTTATAAAGAGGCAAAAGAATAAAGACAACCATCACCAACACATGACAGGAACAAGAGCTAACAATAACTACAAGCAGGATATGTAGAAAAAATGTTATACATTCAGAATCTGGATATGCTTATATGCCATTAATAACGAAACTTATAGGTAAGTTATTAGAAACATATTAGCCAACTTAAGTAACCTAATTTCTGCTTTGAGTTTGAATTTATGACAAGGAGCAAAATGAAATCTTATCTTTTTATTCAACTGAATTAAAGACAAAAAGAAAAAATTAAATTAATAATCCAAAGATAGTAATATGTCAAAATATAACCTAAACGTTGTACTGTGTTTCTTTTAGCCAATTTTTTGCTTTGAGCTTAAATTTATGCCAAAAAGCAAAATGAAATCCTCATCTTTTTATTGAACTTGGAGTAAAGAAAAAGCTAAAATGGAATATCCATCCGAAGAAAGTAATATTTCCAAAAACAGTCCAAATATTTGAGCCATGCTTCATTGTTGGAGGTTTCGCCAGTGATTAATTTGGGTGTGGCAAAAGGGAAAAAAAAGGACACACAACTGGAAAAAAGTGCGCTCACAGGCTAACAGGACGAATCAGACAAATATAATCAACTAGAATCTCATGATTCCATTTCAATTTTCAAACATTTCAGGTCTCCTAGGGGCTGGATCCAACAAATTGGTACAAAAATTCCTCAAATCTCCAAAAACCAAGAAAAGGGTATCCAGAGTTATTAACAAACAAACAGAATGTAGCAGAAAATCAAACTTCAACAAAGCATTAACAGAAAAAAGTATCCAAATTGTAAGAACGCATATTAACGCATATAACCAAAAAGAAAAAAAAATCTCACACAACAAAGAAAAAGCTGAATTCTTTACTCACGTGCTACCCTTGATCTTGAACCAAGTCTCTGCACACTTCTTATGTGCAGCACCCAAATCACCCTTACAAGAACACCCTAACTCAATAGCCACTCCATTCTCTTGCTCACCACTCTCTAAACCCAAATGGCAAATTCTACAATCTCTCTCATTTTTATCGCCCAAATGCATCTTCCCCTCCAAAACCCCAGTCTCCAAATCCACCTCTGACAAGCAATCGGACACTGAAGAGTCCCTATCAGCACCAACCTCACCAGGGAATGACATATCACTGCTGCTACCTCTAAAATGGTGGTTTGTATTAAAATGGGTAGCATGTGCAGTTGGCATTTTGCCACACCAGAAGGAGAAAATTGATGAAAAAAGATCAGAGCTTGGAGTATCTTCTTGAAGACTTGAAGATAATTGCTTCCTTTAAAAGAGAATTAATACACAAACACACACACACACACACGTAATAGACACAGAGAGGCATGAAGTTGAGATCCTATGCAGGTGGTTAGAGAGAGAGAGAGAGAGGGTAGGACAGTAGGTGGTGGTGGTGTTTGGTTCTTTAAGCTTTATCCCAAATACGATAATACAATTTCTTGCAAAAAAAAAAAAAAAAAACATATCAATTTCTCTCTCTCTCTCTCTCAATATCTGTGTGTCAGTTTGCGCAGTGTTGGTGAAAAGCAAACGCAAGGAAACTGCTGCTGTGTTGGTGCAGAGCAGAATAATTATAGAACTGTTGGTTTAGAGGGTAAAGTTTTACCCTTTCCTTTCTTTTTCCCAAGTTTTTTCTTTTTTTTTTTTTTTTATAGGAAAAGTCTCCCAAAAATGTCGCATTGTTTTGATAATCATTTTTAGAAGGAAACAATAAAATAAAATAAAATAGAGACCTTTTACTATTTTCTTTTCTTTTTCCCTTTTTAAGATTGTTATTTTCCTTTTTATTGTAAAATATGATGATAATGATAATTTTACCTCACTCCATCAACAAGTTTATCTCACATCACATTCTGTTTTTTAAGGGTGATTTTAAATCATTTTGGCACATTTAAAACCGCTCAATTTCATAAATTTAGAATTGCAATCCATTCAAATTTAATTGATTTTATAGTTTTTTATTTTTTTAATCTAATAAATTTTGATTTTTCGAGTCAATTTTAATTTTAATTTACTTTTTTAAAATCAATTTTAATACTAAAAATTAGAATTGAATTTATTTAAAAACCTCCGATGTATATTAATTTTGAAATTAGATATATGACCATTTCCAATCCAATTTTTTTGAAAAAATGTCGTACCTTTACATCATCACTTGCCCTAATTTTAAATATAGATGTTTGTATTAAGTACATATAACTTACAAAAGTAATATAAATTTAGTATATAAGTGGACATAACTATAATCTGTAAAATTTTCCTTATATTTATAATAATAATTTATAAATTTAATATTTTAAAAATAAATAAATCGGATATACTTCCCTTCTTTTGCCCCACCTCTTCAATAGCTAATGTGAACTTACAACTTGTGGTTGTAAACTTGCAACATGTCATTCTTAGCTTTTTGCCGTAAATGGAAAGATTTTGTGATAATTAACTTTCCGTAATAATGTAATTCGCATATTGGATTAAAATTGTGTTATATTTTAAAAAAATTATTGAGTTCGACGAAATGAAAGAATTTCTTTAGATTTTAATATATTCCATTATAATTCTGTATAGAGTTTTATAAAATTAGTGAAACTTTTTTTTTTATGAATTTTGATATATTTAATCAAAATTATAGGACCTAATTGAAGAAATTTAAAAGTTATGGAGTCTAATAAATAACTTAAAAATAATAAGAAACTAAAAAATAAAATGCATCATCTTCTTGAAAAAAAAAAAAAGTTAAAACCTTAATATCCACGAAAGGCTTGCAATTACAAGGGTGGTCATCTCGCGCTCGTAAATTGTTATATTAAACAGGTTTTGTAGTTGATACTCTATCCATTATCAATAAAAATATATTTAAAATAAATTTAAAATTTATTTAAAATTTAAATAGTTAAATATTTAAAGGTACTCTATCCATTTAAAAGATATTTTTTAATAGATTTAGAATAGAAACGGATAATAAAATTTTAAATAAATACTTGTACAATTAGTTTAAAATTCACAGTATCCGTCCCGCTTTCATTTCTATTAAGGTGCTTTGGATTAACACTATTAAATTTTAAAAAAATTTTAAAATTTTTTTACTTGCGAATATATTTGTGAATGACTCTTTTATTTATACCTAACACCTTACAATCTAACGAAATCAATAATTTTATAGAATCCTTGCAAATCAGCAATTTTTTTAATACTATAAAATTTATAAAGACTTTTAAAAATTATAATTGAATACCATTAAAATTTTATGAATTTTGTAAAAGCCTAAATTGAATATCATAAAATTTTAATAAATTTAAAAAAAATTTAAATTAAATACTATTTAAATTTTAAAATCTTTTAAAATCTACCGGCCTCTTCCACTACGCTCTTAAAATTTTAAGGTGCATAATTCATTTGAATTAAATTTTAGATCAAGAATTTGTTTTATGCATATTTTTTTTATATTTGTTACAAAAAATTTAAAATGTGAAATTTAATTAAATTTTATATTTGATTTAAATTAAAATTTAATTGAATTTATTATCATTATCTAAAATACCTTTAAAGAAAAATAGAGAGTGAAATTAGAAGAAAAGAGAATAAGAGAGATAATAGAAAAAGAAAGAAGGGAGAGAAATAGATAAAAAGGGAAGAAAAAAGATGCCCTGATCTATTAAAATTGAATAAATTCAAATGTTTTAAAAATTGAGTAAATATTAGTACTTCACAATTAATTTATAACTACTTTCACTTAATTAGTTATTATTAGAGAAAATTGAAAGAAAAAGTTAATTTTTATACTTGCACGAGGTATTCAGATCCGTATTTGTTTAACGGTACACAAATTTGATTAATTTCTATTCATTGTCAGACGCAAAAGGCTGACTCGGGGGAGTTTGCATTGCAGAGAATTAAACATATGACCTAAAGTTTGTTCTTAATATTTAAAAAAAAATCGCAGCATTTTTCCAATAGAAAATATAAAATAGGCATTAGAAATACTTTTTTAATTTTCAATTTCATTTTTAATTGTTTGGGATGCCACCGTAATTTTAATTGAGATTGAAACATTATATAGATAAAAAATACCGTAAGGTTTTGATCAAACCATTTTGATAATTTATAAATCAGTCTAAAAAATTGCAATTATAAATTTATAACATAACATCCTGACCCTAATATTGGATCTTAATAACTACTAAACTGTAAATAATAACTGATTATTAACTGCCAACTAATAATCTACAAGATCATATGGCAGTTGTTGGAGCACAAGCAGGGTCCACAACATCAACAGGGACAGGAGCTGCAGCTGGAGAAACTTGGAAAGAGGCCGGACCAGGAGCTACGTAACTGGAACTTCTAGTTGCGGACAAGGCACGACGAGGGTTGGTGCACAAATCAGGCAAAAAGACTCCTGTAATTACAAAATGGATTATTTTTCTTTTGTATGAACATCAATGCAATTGGATAACATGTAGGGCTATAAATGAACCAATCGGCATTTATGGCACTTGAGCGTACTTATCGAGCTCGTTCAAAAACCAGTCGAGCTGGATCTCAAGTTTGAACTTGTAAACGAAGCTATGGTTTTTCCAGGCTCAAATGGGTTTAACTCAGCTTAGCTCTACTCATTTATATTCTAAATAATACGTAGACCTAGATCTAATGGATATAGTTAATTAGATTTTCTTCTGGAGAATCTAACTCACGTTTGATCTAATGATTAGCATGAAAGGAACAATATGAGCATAAAAATGAAAAATATGACATGAGAAGGTAACAAGGAAACTATATTTGCAACATAAAATTTGAGTAAAAAGAGTTATATATATGCACCTTCTCCCAAGGCCAAATTGAAGTAGAGATCAACAATGTTAGGGCAAGATTGATAACAGTCATTTGAGCAAAGTTTAGCCAAAAACTGAGGTTGTAGGAGATTATCTGATGAGATACCAATAGTGTTCCTGTCAACTCCACATGCACTAACACATTCATCACTTTCAATCCATTCATGTAATATATCAACAACCACCTCCGATGTCTTGCATTGGTATGCAATTTTTCCATCTTTTGTCGCGAAATTCTCTATTAAGCATCGCTTACCAGATGATGCGACTGAGTATGAGCAAAGCTCAACAGGCAGTTGCTCACATACAAGCTCACCTAAACAATTAAAAGAATGTTAGTATTTCGTAATTTAGGCTCTGTTTGCTTTTTATAAACAGGTTATTTTCTGCGAAAGAGCTAAAACCATGCATGCATATAGAAATGGTTATAAACTTGAAGTAGTTCTTACCAAGAGCTCCATGAAGAAGAAGAGAGAAAGCAAGGAATACGATGAAGGCCATGCTTAATTAGTACAATAATGGAAGGTTTTACAGGTCTGGGTTAATTCTAAAAGAAGAGATGTGTCTGTTTGTGAGATTAGGCTTTGTGGGTTGTGTTTATATAGTAGTCAGGTGTAATTATCAGGACATTTTAGACGTCAACGAGTGTTCTTTTTTTTGTTCCTGTTGTGCTGATTAACTTACAAGGAATCTGTTTTCTTTTATATAATACAATCCTGACAATATAAAACAAGATTATAAATCTCTGAGAATTGTGTTTTGGGGGCAACGAAAATTTCCCTGTTGTGTAAATTTAGCCAGCTGTTAGCACAAGATTGTTGCTCTCTCATTTGCCCGTGAAAAAGAAAAGAATATATACTTGTCATTTCATATGATGGAATCCTGTAGAAAGCTGGCAGTTCGAGAGTGGGAATTTGAATTCCATCCCTAAGATTTATCAACACTGCTCTTTGTTATGTTCATCAATGCTATTCTTTGTCATATTTGTTTGCTTATTTTGCTAATTAAATGCTAAGTTGGGGATTTTAGTTTCCGTTCGGCAGTATTCTGCTGCTAATTGTTTCTGTGGATTTATAATACTTCGGCCTTTTTCTATTTTGATACATACATAAATATACAGAATGAGATGCTACATTTTAAACCCCTTACACATTATTATGTCATTTTATTAGTTTAATGGCTCCTTGGTTTTTCTTCTCAACTGCAAAACAGGTCACTAAATCAAGTCTTTTAACATCAAGTAGCTTACAAAAAATGAAGTACAGAAGGAAATTTCACCATCGCCTGGGGAAAAACACAATTCATTCTCATATTTGTCTTTATGTCCGGAGGGAATTGCCTTGCAACTGCACAAAACCTACCATTCTCGCGGAAGTAATTGACTGGACTACAAGAAAGTGCGTAAAATAAGGTTATGGGAGGCAGTACTCTATGCGCAAGGGGGGTCCAGTCATATAAAAAGACAATAGCTAGCGTATATTTCAACAATTAGAATATGGAAGACGTTTGTGAGAAACACATTAATCAATAAATATGGATCCTAAAGGCTAGGCAGATTAGCACATTGCATTTGAAGCAGCCTATTTCAACAATTAGAATAATTCAAGTAATCAGAATCAACAAGCATGTAAGATGCCATTATCTTTTTGAATGAACCGCAAACATTGAATCTAGTGTATTCTATCAACCAATTTAGCAATGAAAGAAACTGGAAATGCACAATCTGCAGGCTGAAGGAGGAAATTTACTGATAAATAGATTATCGAAGTTACATAAATTAATAATGCTATTTTAGTTCTTTTCTAGCTGCAATTCATATAATAACCAACAAAAACAAAAACCAGCAACTAGAAGTTGAGGTTCAAACGAATTTCTACGCATATTCTTCCTCCTGATATTCTCCTTCCTCGTCTTCATATCCTTCTTCATCAGCAGTTGCATCTTGGTACTGCTGATACTCAGAAACCAAATCATTCATATTGCTCTCAGCTTCAGTGAACTCCATTTCATCCATTCCTTCCCCTGTATACCAATGCAAGAAAGCTTTTCTTCTAAACATAGCAGTGAATTGCTCGCTCACACGCCTGAACATCTCTTGTATAGATGTGGAATTACCAATAAATGTGGATGCCATTTTTAGACCAGTTGGTGGAATATCACAAACAGTGGATTTCACATTGTTTGGAATCCACTCCACAAAGTACGAAGAATTCTTGTTCTGCACATTTAGCATTTGCTCATCAACCTCTTTTGTGCTCATTTTCCCTCTAAACATAGCAGAGGCTGTGAGATAGCGCCCATGTCTTGGATCTGCTGCACACATCATGTTCTTAGCATCCCACATTTGTTGTGTGAGCTCAGGAACAGTTAGAGCTCGATATTGCTGGGACCCACGGGACGTAAGAGGAGCAAAACCCACCATGAAAAAATGAAGGCGAGGAAATGGAATGAGATTCACTGCAAGTTTCCTCAGATCAGAGTTCAACTGGCCAGGGAATCTCAAGCAGCAAGTAACTCCAGACATTGTTGCAGAAATTAAGTGATTCAAATCACCAACTGTTAGTAAACAATCAAATCCATGATTAAAATTGGCAATTGCAATAAAAAATAATCATCCACGAGAAAAAAAAAAGGGGTTAGAGATTGGCATACAGCTTGGAGTGGTGAGTTTGAGTGTTCTGAAGCAAATATCATACAAGGCTTCGTTGTCAAGAACCATACACTCATCTGCATTTTCCACTAGCTGATGAACAGACAGAGTGGCATTATAAGGCTCCACAACTGTATCAGAGACCTTAGGAGAAGGAAATACAGAGAAAGTCAACATCATCCTATCTGGGTATTCTTCCCTAATTTTAGAGATCAATAGCGTTCCCATTCCAGATCCAGTACCACCTCCGAGAGAATGGCACACTTGAAAACCTGCTCAAAAATCAAACATTTAAAAACACAAAAATCCCACAAAAGAAAAAGCTTCACCATTGAACGCACTAAAAGTACCTCTAAACCAGCAGACTAATAATAACAAACAATCAAAACCCATTAGAAGACCCCCAAAAGAAGATTTATACTAGCGGATGAGTAACGTAGTAAAAACCCCGAAAAAGGTCAACGCTTTATGAAAAGGAAAATCAATCAATAGACTAGACTGGTACATAAATGCTCAAAATAAAACAAATTAAAACAAGCTACAAATCTCCACAAAAGAAATCCCTCCAAAAAGCGAGATTTTAGATTAGGCATGCAATTGGTACCTTGCAAACAATCGCAATTTTCAGCTTCTTTTCGAACAACATCGAGCACAGAATCAATGAGCTCTGCGCCTTCAGTGTAATGGCCTTTAGCCCAGTTGTTACCAGCACCAGATTGCCCAAAGACGAAGTTATCTGGTCTAAAAATCTGACCATAAGTACCAGATCTGATACTGTCCATAGTACCAGGCTCCAAATCCATGAGCACAGCCCGAGGAACAAATCGGCCACAGCTGGCCTCATTGTAATAGACATTGATTCTTTCAAGCTGCAGATCTGAGTCGCCTTGGTAGCGACCGGTGGAGTCTATGCCGTGTTCGGCGCAGACCACTTCCCAAAACTTAGCTCCGATTTGGTTGCCGCATTGGCCACCTTGGATGTGAAGGATCTCACGCATTTTAGCTGGGTATTTTTGAAAATTGAAAGCAGAAAATGGTAAAAGATTTGAAATTAGGGGGGGGGGTGGGGAGAGGGAGAGAGAGAGAGGGAGTCTGAAATGAAGAAGAGAGAAGTGAAAGAGAGACTTTATAGCGGAGAAACCAGAAAGAAGGGTTTAACGGCTAAAATTTTCGTTTTCTATTTTTTAAATATTTTTTAAATTTTGAATCAATGGCTGACATTTCAATAGTTTCGAGGCTGTAACGGTTAAAAAGTTCGGTGTAAAATGTTTTTGAAATTCAAATTTGAGTGGGGGACAAATTACAACTGGATCCAACCCTAAGCAGCCGCCTCTCGTTTTCGACAGTTTTGAAATAAGAGCACGGCGCCGTTTAAGGGTTTTTTTTTTTACCATTTATATCTTGTGACACGTGTCCCCATGAACAAAACTGGATTTTCAAAGTGAAATATTACTTGTGACACGCGTCCCTATGAACAAAACTAGAGTTTCAAATTGAAATATTAGTGGCGTTCATTTATGTACATGTGGGATCTATGATCCAACCATTCATTAAATTAATAAAAAGTAAATTTTTTATTGAAACGACAATATGTTTAAATATTTACTAAAAAAATTAATAAATAAAAATAATTGTTCAAAATCCCTGTATTGAAAATGCCCTTGTTTTCAATCCGTTCAAGGTAATTACACAAAAATTAAAAATTCCAGAAAACTAAAAAGAACTATATTTCAAAATCTCTTTCTTTTGTCCTTTGTTCCAAATTATACACCATTTTCCTTCTTTTAAAATACATTTAATTTCTTAATCTCAAATATACCCCTTTTTTTAATGATTAAAATAAGTTAATAATTTTAAAAATAATTTCTAGACATATCATTTAATTATAATAGAATAATATGAATTATTTAATGATTAATGTAAAGAATATTAGAAAAAGATCAAGTCAGATTCTACAGCCATCCCACTACCAATGTTCTTATGCACCGATTAAAGAAATGGTTTTAAAATATCAATTTTTGAAAATTGAACAAATTATTCTTTAAATGCTTAGTTGAGATACCAAAAGACAAAGGTAAAACTACAAATTAAAAAAAAAAAAAAAAAAAAAAAAAAAAAAAAAAACAATTGTAGTGGAACTGAAATAGTAGTATTTATTTATTCTCTTAAAACAAGAATTATGAGAATAAATAATATTTTCTTAATTTTTAAACTAACAATTACATAGAAAAAAGATACTTTGTAAATAACACTTGAAATGGATATCAAAAAGGCAAAAATAGAATTGTCAACCATATTAACAACACGAGTCAGAGACAAATGAAATGAGAATATCCCACCAATTGGGAATTAGTTCAATATGCTGCATTCACATTCCTCTGAACAGTGTAGAAGACTGACTGACATTCCAACTGCAAGAATCTACATCAAAGGTTTATTTTCCGAGAAAATGCCCCCTGTTTTCCTTGCATAGACATGCAGACACTTGAAACAGTGTTAGCTCTAATAGAGGATTAATGGAAAATTCAAGCAAAATATATTTTTCAGTCACTAAAAACCTAACAATTATAAAGAAGAATGCCAAAGCTACCTCGAACAAGGATATAGTCTATTGTTCTCTCTTAATGTGGCTACTAATTGGGCTTCTCGATAAAACACAGCCCCTAATCCAAATGTTCACTTCGTTATAAGCCTTTCAAATACAAAGCCTAAAACTTCTCTTAGGATGCATCACATTGGCAATTTTAACGTATAGAAACTAAACCAACTTGAATGGTAATCTAACAAACATATGTTTCTATGGCCAAAATCTCTCATGCCCTATGGAACCAAATGAAATAAGAGAACATTAATACAAGTCAATTGCCATTACGGATCAAAAAGCAAACCCCACAACTAATTGGATTGTATAAACCTCAACCTTTGATATTTGATAAGTCGGATCTGTAAATTACATCATAAAATTTATGCTTAGTTCTCATATTATTCATTCAGTTTCTAAATTGTGATAATAAAGTTTAGTTAAAAAAGAACAAGAAGATGGACAGGACGCAAGTTCCACAAAGAAAGTGTACAAGCGCCATCTTTGTAAATATGACTTTGTACCCATGTATTATTCCCTGAGATAGGCTCCAAGACAAAAGCCACGACACTATATGCTAAAGATAAAATAAATGAGCAAGTGAGACATCTTTTAGCCAAAAGCAGCACGCACAAAACAAAGGAACAATTATTACCCAAAATAAACTGAACAGCCAAGAACTACTTCCTACAACACATTATTAATTTGTTATAATATGATGATACATTGATACAGTAGAAAGAAATTGTAATGGAGCTTCCTGATATCAAATAGCTTTCACATGTTACAACTACCGTTTCATATAAAAATGCAACAAACTGTCTATTTTGAGAGGCCTACAAAATATTACCCCGGACTTGCCAAAAAATTAAAACAAATCTATCAAATTAATCTGTAAGCAAGGAAACTCGCAAATAAATTATACCCTGCACTAATAAGTGTTATTGTTAGGCGGTAGAAAAGATAATAATTGGCTTACACACTACACCCCTGACAAAGCCTATTCATCAAGTGTGGAGTGAATATTTATGAAGGCATATCTGCTCACTCCGTCTTCTTGCACTTGTCTTGTTCCTATGTTTGACCACTGCGAACGGCAAGCTATTTGTCTGATCAAAGGCATTTTCTCACACATTGTTTTTGTCCTTTAATTGTCATATACTACTGAATGCATAGTTTGGCTATATAGTTCTTTCAAAGTATCTAATCAATCTAATTTGCTGAGTCGTACACAATCTATTCACAACATATATAAAAAGTCAATGAGAAAGGAACATTTAAACAGACAAAAAAATCCATGGGTAAACTTATGCAAAAGAAACGACTAACAACTAAACCAATACAATATAATAACTGAATTGTACCAAATAAATACGACAACAAAGTTTTATAGTAACTTGCAACCTAAAACTAATCCTACATACACATGAAATCCCATCCAAACCTAAATTTATGATTTCTCCATCGTATCGAAGTAAAATTGGTATACAGAATCATATTGTGGCAATTTTACTTTCTTTTTGTTTGACCATTACTGGTTTGTTATGATACATTTAGTGAGTAAGCATTGGTGTACAGAATCATATTGTAACAATTTTACTTTCTTTTTGTTTGACCATCACTCGTTGGTTATGATACTTTTAGTGATAAAGCACTGGTGTATAGAATCATATTGTGACAATTTTACTTTCTTTTTGTTTGACCATTACTCGTTTGTTATGAGACATTTAGAAACTAAGCTTCATTTATTGAAATCTATTGTTACAAGATATTGATGACACACAGTTTTTTAAGTTAATCACCTTTTGGGTCACGGTTAAAACAACATATATCCTCTACTGTACCAATTGTTGAAGCCTTTAAAAACTTTCAACCATTTGATTGAGAAATATTAAGCTATATTTAAATTTGTTTTACCAAGATTTTAATTTGGAACAAAATGTTACGGTTTACAGAGTCTTATGAACAGAAATAATCATAAGCTGCTACAAATAAACAAACAACAATCACTATTCATTACCAATTCACAAATGAGCATGTCTCTGACAGGTAAGAGTATAATAATATCTTTCTATCGCCATGCTATTATCTTCATCTAGCACCATTTAAATATCTTCGTTTCTGTTTGACCATGACATTTCACCATAAAACACAGACAACTGGAGACAATGCTCATAGGCCATATGAGCTACATGTCATCAATAATAGCCGAAAAAATAAAGTGTCCAGCATAAATGTTCAATTTGATATAGTTTGTACATGTATGTGTCTGCATTCCACTAATTTGAAGAAATAGCAAGCTCAATAGGCCCTTTTCAAATCCACAAGACAACTGATATTCACTGAAGCAGCTGGATATAAAATTAATGCCAAAAATGATGAAGAACAACCAGACAGGAGAGTGATTATCTAAATGGATGATTCTAACTAAGAATGTTCAGGAATAATAACAACAAACCTGGAAAACACAGTATGTACAAGCAGGGTTTGAAGTCCATCCAACGTTCAAAAAGGCTCCCCATTTGCTTCAAGTAAAGCCCCAGTTTTTGCAGTATGAAGAGATGACAAAGAATTTTATGAAGCATAAGATATCTTGAAATAATAATAATAATGGCAAAATTCAACTGAAAAGCAATCAAAATCCAGTCTTCTATTACTGCACGTTAACCTATTCAAGCCTTTTGAACATCGAACAAGTTACAAGTATACCCAGAAAGCATTTGCTAGTCATGCAGGTTTCAGCAAGTAATGCCAAGCCAACTATGAATAAATGGATTTTGTTGGGTTTTTAGTATAAAGAATTTATAGCAAATTAGCTGGGTCTTTTTATGCAAGTTTATATGTTTAAGTTCAAAGCAGCTCAAATTTTACAACCTTTTGCTACTTACAGTAGCAGGTGCTATTCAACAAAAACAAAGTATTTTGTTTTTCTATTATTAAAAAAAATGTCAGTTAACATTGATGTACCATTTTCACATGTCATAGATATATCAATTTTAAACTACTTTCAGACTTTTTCTTTGCAATATTCTATCACATCGAACAACTATGCTGTAACATTACAAGTATAACATGTTATTTTAGTGAAAGGAACAGTCACTTTATTTTTTGACCATGTGTTATCTTTAGAATCATTAAACGACAAGATAGGATAAAGAATAGAACTGTAATACCAGAAATTGCAAATCATGTAAGATGAATTTGCAAGTTTTTGGTTGTATTCGACAACAGCTTTTTAAGTAGCTTTTAGAGTTTTGATCAGTCAAAGTGTTTAACGCTCTTTAAAAAGTTGTTAGGTAACATAACGTTTAGACTAACTTTTAAAAGTTAGAGTAGCTTTTTATGAAAAGTTAATTCATATAACGTTTAATTTTTAGCGTTTTATAAAATACTGCTCAAACGACTAACAGTTAAACGCCACTAAAACAACTAACAGCTGTTAAAACAACTAATTTTGCCGAACAGACCATTTATCTCAAAAAGGTGATAGCTAAACTTATCAAAAAGTTTTATATGTATATCTATATATATTTATAAAAGCAAGTACAAGGGAAACAAATTCTTCACAAAGTAATCTCTCATTTACCAATAATTTAAAATTTTAAAAATGCTATATTGTATATATTCATCTAAAATAAAAAAAAAAAAGAAAAACTAATACCACTATCATTATTTTGCACTCAAAATAATGACTTATTTATCGTCAATAAATTTCAATTTAGTTTGTATTTGATTTTAGACCAATTTTTATTTTCGATTCCATTGAATGATAAAAATCACAACAGAATATTTTTAAGAATTCTATATAATCCAGCAACAAGTGAACCTTGATTGGCATCCTCGTGGACATTTTCAATTATACCTTGACTTTGACTATAATGTAGAGAGTATAATTGATATTTACAAATACATTTTCTAACATTTCATTATTACAACTTACAATTTTATATCCTAAAAATTTATAATTTATGCTAGAAGGAATTCTCTAAAAATATATATGATGCATCATACACATTCAAAAAGAACATAAATTAGAACTTAAGTATTACAATGTTATGTCAATTATATTGACAGGAATTATATGTCACAGAAAGATGCAACAATTAAATACAAAGATATTATATATTAGCTTGACCAATCAAAATTCAATTATAACTTATGAGTTATACTACAAATCTCATTAAAACATGATTAAAATTACTAGGTTTAATAGCTAATTAAAATTCGCACGCAAGGATATTTTGGTCATAAAACATTACACATTCTTTTTGTCCATTAATGTTTTACAACATCCATGCCAGTTGATATTGACCAAAATGTACCTCTCTATGTGGGGCCTTTTAAGAGTTTTTTCTTCCTTAACATGCATTCTGCTGGTAAAGAACAAAAGAGGATGAAGATGCTCTGTGATGTAGCATTATAGTTTGAGCCTAAAACTTCAGGATGCCATCTAAGTAATGAAGTAGAAAACATAAAGTAGGATAAAAAATCCTATGGTCCTTCATAAGGCCCAAACAACTGATCAATGGAAAAATTTGTTCTAATTTAATGACCAAAAAGTTAATTACTTTAACCAAAAAAAAATATATACACATATAATATTGCATATTTCATCACAAAAACTGAAGAGGCAACAGCAGATCCTGGTAGATTTATCCATCGAAATCTGAACACTGACTAAAACAGCATTTTGTCCAAATAGATAATTTTATATTGTTTCATACTGGCCTGATAAAATCTGTAAGGTAGTTTTGCTTCCAAACAAGGCTCAACCCTACCGCTCCAAGACACCCCAATCAAGCCCATCTAGAGGAACTATGCTTCTATTCCTTAGTGAAAGATCCAACAGCATAAATAAAAATTTCAGGCATTTGGAAACCTAAATGACTTCCACAATTTTGTATATATAACAATAAAATCATTTATATATTTCAATACTCATGTTAAGATTAGACTTGACCTTAAGGGATTCTATTACACTAGCAACCTGATTTCACATTTGGCAAATTATGAAAACTTCTCAGTTGATGAGAATTAAACTATTAGCATTGATCTAAATGAGAAAATCATCCCAAGAATTATGACAATTGCTAATTAAGAGATAAGGGCAGCATTAGAATACTTTCAAGTGATTACTTATGGCTAATCACTAATCAAACTTCTCAAATATAAAGTGATAATAAGAAAATACATTACGAGTTCAGATAGATTATGTCAAAATTAATTAAAATTCTCAAGTAATAACGAAGGGCAAGACAATGCAAACATTTATCTAAAGGAGAAAAAACATCCTAAAAGTTCTAATTTCTCATTAAGAGCAGATAAGCAATACTCCATCAGGCAAAAGAAGGGTAATGTACAAATCAGCACCCCAGATTCAAATAGGCCAAGGAACATTTCTAACATGGTAGCTTATGTTTTCTACTCCAGTTTCTGATGATCACAAAGACCATTCAAATATAGTTTCCACCTGAATACTGAAGTAAATAAACTCTTCACCAATTAAAAAAAAAAAATACTGAAGTTGACAAAAAAGAAATTCAAAATCGTCAATGCTATTGAGCAAAAATTCACTACTTACATCTGCACATTGAACACAATCTTACCAATCTAAACAAGATGATTGAGTAAACCTTTCCGCTGAACTTTCAGTCTTTTTTGTTGTCTGCTTCAGCCGTAAAAAGACAGGTCGAATTGAAAAAATCTATTATAAAAGAATTTCACCAGAAACGAAAAAAAAAAAAAAAACAAAATCAACACTAACAGATTTAATGAATTGTGACAGCATTATGAAATGCCTCATATTATTAAGTAACTAGATTGAGCAATAATGCTACTTAAGAGCAGCACTTTTCAGTGAATAAAATATGAAATCAGCCAAGAAATTTTCACGAGCCTTGAGCAAGAATCAATGGAAATTTCTGATAGCATACAAAACTGGCTATATATTCCTCTATTGAAGGTATAAGCTATATCATATGTTCAAGAATTGGTAATGGAAAAAGGATTTGTACAGAAGGTCAGTAACAGCAAACCAATGTTTTTTTTGCTAGCCTATTAGTACTTCAGAAACTGAACCTAACTCAACTTCCAACAGATATTTTATTATCCAGAATTATATAACATAACCAATTCTTTTTGTAGACATTAAATGGATAGAGCCAAGAGCTTATATGTACTTCACAAGCCAATTGACTACTCTTCCTTCAAATACTTTCATTAGCTTGCCACAAGTCAGCACAAAAATCCCCCCTAAAATAACAAAAACTATCTAGCATAATCTTTGTTAACATTGACCAAAGACCCTAAGACATCAAGTCAAATTCCTAGTTTTTTTAAGTACAAACTCCCCATTTGAGCCTCTGAAGAATAAAGAAATCTTGTAGCAAAAAGAATGTGCATGAGAAACTAAACATTTGGCACCAACAATCAGCTTAGAATTCAAGAACGTTACTCTCTTCAACAAGTTGAAAAATGTCTAAGTTTTTCTCCATTTACTATAAATAGTCAAATAGAAACATTAACTCTGTTTTTTAAAGTGTTAGCTTTTTTCCCTAAACATAACAGTCAATTAGAAACATTGACTCCGTTTTTTTCCCAACAGTAATCTAATCATTGAATAGAACATATCAAAAAGCATATTATCCAGCAATTTTCACAATCAATTAAGAATAATCCCCTCCACATACTAACTTAAAGCTTCATTCTCTTCAATGAATTATTAGCCAAGATAGGATATTCTAATTTAACATTTTGCAGCAACAGAGAAATAAAAAGGCTTAAAGTATCTTCTGACTTCTTTATGATATTAAAGAGAAGGGGAAAATGGAGTTTGATTGTAAAAGCCATCAAAATCTATCCTCAATTACGCAAAAGCTTCACCATCTTTGAAAGAGGTAAGAAGGTTCCCTAAATCCCAAAATTACGTTTGACTATCAAAACAATCTAAAATCCTAAAACTGAATGCAAGGGGGGAAAAACTCTCAGCTGCAAACAAGTAGATGCCACCTGGCAAGCATGTGCTAATCTTATTCATCAAAAGTAGATGTGATCTAAGCAACCCAATGCAATTTTGACAACAAGCAACAATTTGAAGTTAGTATAAATACTTCCCAGCATCAAAGACTGGATCATTGTAGTTAAGTTTTGTCATAAAACCAAGATTAACTCAACTTTAAGCAATGATAGGGGAACTAAATAAGATATTAATATCAAAATGTAAGTCTCAGAAACTAAAATAAGAGCCACATGCACAATGAACTGACATGAAACAACTTTTAGCTAGATAACACTAACATCAGCACAAAACTATCCCAGTTCTAAAGTAAAGACTTCAAAATCAAAAACCAACAAACTTAACTGCCACCGAACTTCAGGTCTGAAAAACATCTCCTTTTAACGTGGCAACGCTCTGAAATGACAAGAGTACAAAACCGCCATGAGTGCAGAGGCACAGAAGGTTGGATCATGTAAGTCACCAAGTTCAGATATATCAAAGCAACAAACTCAATCCTCAGTCAGCAAAGCGCCCTGGCAGTCCAGATTGCAAGACTACAACTTAATTCTTATTTCCAACACGGCCTTCAAAACTGGCATTCCTGGACTTGCTCATGTCATCAAGTGAGGAATGATCATTGGGAGCTCTACAAAACAAACCAAACAAAAGCGAGTAACAGAGATTCCTCTTAATACTTGGGAGTCAAAAAGTTGAGATAAAGAACTGTGTACTCTAATTTAAATCCCCAATAACTTACAACTTCTGCTTTTTCGCATTCTTCTTGATTGTTAAAACCACATCCATAGCCATCTTCTGATGGTCTCTTGTTTGCGAATGCAGGTCCAAGCCCTCCACTGTTTCACAGTCAACTTTACAAATTCGACACCATCCCATGCTAGATGATTTCCTCCTTCTGGAACCATCAAAAGATTCCGAATCACCCTGGAGACATCCAGAATGAAAAGAAGAGCATTTAGGAAAAATAATATGTTATATTGTTATTGAAAAGAATTTAATAAAACACCAACGAGGACATTTACTCCTAACAATGAAAGAAAATGAACTAGGTAATATTTAAACAAAATTTAAATTAGGAAAAGATAATTAACTGTATAGTTTCCACCATCACCAGGAATTCCCTTAAGGGAATAGCTATTCCTATAACCCGGCTCACCAAGCCGTGGACGAAAGAAGTTCCCTGGTCCAGTCAATTCTCCCATCCGCGAAGCACCATAACCAATCGGCTCTCGCATGTGACTAGGCAGCTCATGAGGATCCAAACATTCACCCCTCCGAAAATGTTTAGGAAATACATCTTGACCATGACCCTCAAACTCACTCCTGCGCAAATGGCTGGGTAAAACTGGAAACCTATTACCATGATATGAATCACCAAATCGACGTGACTCCCTACCAGCAATATCATCAAGGCCATGGAAAGCACCAAAGCCGGGGTAATCTCGACCTGGACTTCTAGGGGCCATACCATCCATATGTCGGCGACCATATCTAGGAGGTGGTCCAAAAATATCTGGGGGAGTTCGGCCATCTGGCTGCCTGCCCACAACATTATCATGAAAACCAGTTGATATTTCTCCTAAATCATTGGGATGCATCATACCATCATGACGATGAGGAAAGAAACTTGGAGGGACAGAGCCACCTGGGGGTACAGAATCATAATTCAGACCATGTGGTCCATTGTCAAGAGGTTTGGGTGGTAAATCCATCCCATAAATATGAGGTCCCCTATCAAGGGCCCTTGAGGAGGGGAAGTGACTCCCATATTTTTCAGCACCCAAATGAGGAGGCCTAGGGAAATGCTTCAGATCTTCTTCAAACTCTCCCCGATCAACAATTCGACTTGGATCTGGCAAGGGCCTAAACTTATCATCCTGCAATCCAAGGCCTGATGAGGAGTCCAGCCCTGGGGCACCATTCATTCTCATCATATTTGGAGGCATGCCAGGTTGCTGCCCAAGTGGATCCAGTCTACTGCCATCCATAAAATTGGCCCTATGATTTGGGAACATGTCAGATTCATGTCCATATGATGGCGTCCTTTCACCTTGAGTGTAAGGTCCTTGTGGACCATAATGACTTGGTCCTCTCCCAAACACTGAAGTAGAACCTGGATCTCCAGTAGGTGAGACATCAGAACCATGAGATTGCTGGTACAGAGGTTGCTGGAAATATTCAGATGGCAGATTCAAAGGCTGTCCTGAATTAGGTGTATGTCCAGCACCCAAAGGCCTCAATGGAGCAGAAGGATGCCCAGGTAATTGCATGTGATGTGGAGGTCCAGGAGCAGGTCCTTGTAACGATGAGGACCCAACAGGCCTTTGTTGAAGGGTAGAATACCCATGTGGAGTAAGAGAAGGCTGTTGCTTTCCCTGGTCAGCAATGGGAACTGCATGAGACGGCTGTAGCAAGTTCTCTCCTTGCATCTGACCATGCAAAGGAAAGCCTCCAGAATGTTGAGGAGTCACATTCCTGTCCTGTGATTTCATACTCTGATCTTCAAGACAATCACCTTCCTGCAAGGGAGGGGTTTTCAACATAGGCCCACCCATAGTCTCTTTGTCTTCTGACCCAAAATGTTCCACTTGTTTACGATCGGCATTAGAAACACCTTTCTGGTCATTAGTGCCCTCTTTAGGCTCTTTCTTTACCTGATTAATAAACTTCTCACCATTTTCAGCTCCAAGTGATTCTGAAATATTCTTGATCTCGCCCATGGGCTTATTGTCATCATTTACTGGTTTCAAATTACTTTCAGATTTTACAGTTTTCACCTCACCAGAATCAACCCCACTACCAGCCGCAACATCCAGATCATATGGATCCCTCTTAGCATTTTTATGAGAAGTTGATTCAGCTTCAGAACCTTTCTCAATTATCTGATCACCCTGTCTCTCAGGCATTGGTCTTGAAGTAGCCCCATTGTGTTGCTCAGAAGCCAATTGGTCTAGGTTGTTGGTCCTCAAGGCACTTCCTGATTGCTGGCCTAAACCTCCCTGCATACCCCTTGCTTGCATGCCAACAGACGAGGGTGGATGTGGCTGTGTTGACACTCCATGAGGTGGCATCATGGGCCTTCCTCCAAGATTTTGGGCTTGATAGGGTGGCGTGCCATGTGGTAAGGATTGTGCGTAGGCATGAGAAGGCGGGAAGGATTGTGGCAACCCATGAGGACGTAAATGAGACTGCATATGCAGCTGTTGTTGTAGATAAGTGCCTTGCTGAGGCATTTGATTCTGAACTGGTCCCAGTGCTTGACCAGAAAATGGCTGCTGAGAATGCTGTTGATTGACTTGCTGCTGAACTGACTGTAAAACAGGGCGTTGATGGACAGGAAGTCCAGGTTGGTGAGGATGAGAATGCACTGGCTGTTGTTGTGCAGGAGGAACACTAGGCACTTGACCTGGTGAAGGCAATAAACCAGGTTGCTGAGAGTTTTGAATTGGAACATGAGATTGCGGTGGACGCAACAAAGGAGGTTGTTGAGGAAACTGACCCGGCATTTGAATGGGCTGTTGGTTCTGTGGATGAGGCCCAACTTGAGGGTACATATGCACGGCATGCTGTGGACCTCCCAACTGCACTTGCTGTTGAGGCTGTGGTTGTGAATAAGAGTGATGGCCTGTCACTGCATTTGCTGATGAATGCTGCTGCTGAGGCTGAAGAGGAAGATTCACTGGCTGATTTGGCTGAGAAGTGAGATGGTGTGGAAGAGACTGCACAGGATGTTGCGAATGTGTTTGCTGCAGCCCTTGTGAATGAGGTTGCGGTTGAGGGACAGGATGCTGAGGATGAAGCAGAGAATGAACTTGTGCCTGAACTGCGGGTTGTGGATGCTGCATCTGTGTATGAGGCTGCTGAGGCATCTGTAGATTCTGTGGATGATGCTGGACAGACTGTGCTTGTGGATGCAACTGAGCCTGAGGATGTGGGTGGCCATGAGGAGTGGGGTGTGTCTGAGACTGTACTTGAGATTGTGGTTGACCCGTGGTTTGTTGCTGCGGATTGACTTGTGGCTGGCTCTGGGTTTGAGCAGCAGCATGGAGCTGAATGTTTGGATGTGATTGATGTTGGGTTTGCAGCTGAGCCTGGGGTTGACCTTGCAGTTGAGACTGCAGCTGAGGGTGAGGGGTCTGAGGCTGCATATAAGCCTGAGGTTGTGGATACTGTGGAACCGCATGTTGTTGGTAAGGGTAGTATTGCTGATAATGCTGTTGATACAAGTCATATCCAGGATACTGCTGATAGTACTGCTGATATTGTTGCTGCTGTTGAAACCACTGTTCCGTTGTGGGCACAGTAGCCTGCACTACAGACTGGGGCTGTGTAGTTGGGTTGACTTGTTGACTGGGATCCGGTACAGGCAACAAGGATGTGGTGGTCTGAGATGTCTGAGCCTGAATGGGAGCCTGGGCCAGATCAGCTGCAACTGTTGTCCCCGTGGTTGCAGCATCCTGGGTAGCCTCAGTATGAGCTTGAGATTGCACACCCTGTCATTGAAATACAAATAAGCAAACCCATATTTAGAGAACACATATAAAAGAAAATCCAGTTCATAATATAAAATAAAAAAATAAAAAGAGAGAGAGAGAGAGAGAGAGAGAGGAGAAAGCAAGATGTGGGGGGCAGAGAAGAAAAAAAAAATTATCTTAAACTCACAGGACAATTTTGTGCATGTTCCTGCACTTGGCGATGCACAATTTGAATTCCACACCTATTACATACAACAGGAGAATTGCCAAAGGCACATCCAGAACAATGAGAAGTACATTCAGACAAAGGACCCTGCCATGTGCATCCACTTCTATGGTATAGGCAATGAACTGTTATCTTGCCAATGGTTTCAGCAAGTGCTTTGTTTGATTCAATAAGTGGCTGCAATTAAGGGTTGTAAAGAGAGAAAAAGAAAAACCTATCAGCAAGAACATAAAAATAATCACATAAATACATTCATAATGGTTAAGGCAGTAGAGAACCTTGGAATCTGCTTCTGTCACCAAAAAACCATCATAGGGACAAGCGCGGGTAGTGCTCACAACATAAGTTAAACAGGGCTTACAATATAGGTGAGTACACTGTGACTGTAATGCTTCATTTGGGTAGACTAGTAAACGACAAACAGGGCAGAAATACTCCCCAGCCAGAGATTGAATGTTCAATATGCACTCATTATCAAAACCCATGGTGCAATATGAATCTGGTTTCAATTCAGAGTGAGCATCAATGCTAATGGACCTAACAACACAGGTAATAATTAAAAAACGTCACATAGATTCTCATCCAATTCATCCCCTCGACATCCTGCATATGTTATGGATAATATTAACAAATAACCATTCTCAAAAGACTCCAAGTATGATTCTAACAAAAGCTGTGGAATAATGATTAGGAAAAAGCAGTAACGCATGTAGACAAGTCAAGGTACAGTTGTCATGGAACTTTATCATGGTAATTTATGTACAATCTTGCGTCAAAAAATGTATAATCATGGTAATTTATGTACACGACTATGGAAAACCGGACATGCAAAAACCAGTCTCACAAATCAAAGTTCCAAATTTTCGTTTTTTACAACAAAATAGCCAATAACCACCAGTAACCTCTAATTCCTCATCCATCTTGTCCAGCAACCAAACTATTCCACACAAGGAAAAGAAAAAAGCAACGGTAGTAATTGCATACCTGAAAGGCTGAAACTTGCAGCTTAGCTAACCCTAGAGACACTTCGAAAGAAAATACAGAAAAAAAATGGAGATTTAGGGTTTAAAATGTAGATCGGCACAACTGCTATGCGTGTTTCTGCTTATTACGCAAATATAGAAGAAATAGATCGGCGAGAGAGAAGGCGTTGATTTTGTTAAAGAAACGGAGATTCTATGGCTAAGCAAAGAAGAGGAGTGCTACAGAAGGAAACAAACGCACCTGAAAAGAGAGGGCAGAGCGAAAACTGAAGAGAGGCTAAAAGTTGTGAAGGAACGGTGTTATATGGAGGGCAGTTAAAAAAAATAAAAAATAAAAAATAAAAGAAAAACCAAAATTCTGCGTTTGGCGTTTTGAGTCTGATTCTTTTTGACGACAGGAGTTCGCAGCGTAATAGCTTTCAACTGCCATTGCAAACCTTTGCAAAAGCCTTTTAAATACGGGTGTGCGAACCGTCGTTTTTGGGTTGTTAAATAGGGTTGTACGAACCGTTGATTCGTTTTAAAGTAAATCAAATCAAACTGAACTTTTAAAATGAAACCCGAATCAAGCTGAAATAGTGTTTAGAACCTACCTGATTTTATTTTTATGTGTTCAACTGTTTTTTTATTTATTTTTAGATTTAGTTTAAGCCTACATTTTTTAGCTTCATGATAAAAAAAGTGCTCGTAATTTAAACTGAAAAATAAACCATATGTTAAAAATCAACTCAAATTGAACCAAATTATTTTGGTTTTATCTATTTGGTCGGTTCAAAACGAAGTATGCTCAGCCTTATTGGTAAAGGCCAAATCATAAAAATAAAAAAAACTCTAACTTTATGGATTGTTTTCATTCTATCTTAAATCTAACTTTTTTTATGTACCATGAACTTCTTAGTTACAATAGCACGTGCGTACTATGAGATCGGTCCTTATCTCATCGTTTTTCAACCCAGCAATGAAAGTTAAATTTTACACATAATTTTCTTCTCTTCGTTTTGCGTAGAAATGTTGATTAAATGGTAAAATTGATTAAGGGTTATGGTTTGGGAGAATGAGAAGACGATTATTGCTTTATTTTTGCCATATAATAACTGAAAAATGTGATTGGCAGAAATGTAAACAAGTTTGAAACAATGTGTTTTGAATTAACTCATTTCTTAAGTTAGACTAAAATGAGAGATTGCGGATCCTACAAAAGTTTTTTTTGCATCCATTAAATCAAGTAGATTTCGGATTTAGGATGTTAATACAAGTAATATGTACAAGTTTCGGGTGAAGAAAAAAGTTAGATTTAGCAAAGTTGAAAATTCTTTTTTAATGATTTAGCCTATTGCTAAAAATATATACTTGATCCTCGCTCAAAACATTAAGCTTAAAGAATCCAAAACTAAACCAACCAATTTAATTCGATTTGAATCTTTTTTCATAACACTTGGTTTCAAATTCAATTATCTTAAAAATATATTCGAATAAACTGAAACTAAGATAATTTAGTTTGGTTAACTGAATGCACACTCCTACAGATAATTATAGAGCCATAACATGATTGCAATATATATATTTTTTTTGG
Source organism: Jatropha podagrica (assembly GCA_947857235.1). Taxonomy (NCBI): domain Eukaryota; kingdom Viridiplantae; phylum Streptophyta; class Magnoliopsida; order Malpighiales; family Euphorbiaceae; genus Jatropha; species Jatropha podagrica. Next base: position 68,708 of record CANUEP010162646.1, read on the forward strand.
TAAAAAAAAAAAGGCAAAAGTTTTGATATAAAGTCTATGGTAGGCTACTCCCGTAACATTGTATGGAAGCAAGAAGAACATTAGCACCCATTCAAAGATTACTCGCAAAACTACAAGCCAATATGCACACATTCGTTTCTCTATAAATTTGGAAAACCATATCAAAAGCAAATCCTCGAGGAGATACTTGAAAAAAAATCACTAGCAGCTGAAAACTAACAGGAATAAAAACTTCACCTTCGATTAATCTCACAACTGACTCAATGTTGCATTCCAGAAAAAGAAAAGCAAGGCCACAACATTTAGTTAAGTTCAACCCTTCATGAACACCCCATAGCTTTGTTGTTGGATAGAGCACACACCCAATTTACAACAAACCCATTAACCCAATAAGAAGAAGTATCTTTGTCAAACATACAAATCACATCTTCCAATGAATTCACTTGTAAGGCACAATTAAAAGGCTATTATGCTTACCATTCTATTGGCTTAGTATTGGAAAATTAATTACCTCTTAAACTAAATTTAAGATTTAATAAATATTTCGCGATGCAAAAATTTATTATGGCTTGATCTTTTATATTTTCAATTCTCACTTGTAATCTTTTCATATTAGGTATTGTGCTATTTCCAAAGATGACTTCATAACGTTGATTCTCTCAATTCAATGGCTGGCATACAACATGAGAGGATTCCAAGAGTTGAGTCATGTTGGGAAAATACACGGGGTTAGGCTCAAATACAGATAAATAATGTGAGCACAACAGAAATAATAATAATCTACGGATTAATACTTTTCCCCCTTTGTGCAAATCAAAATGAAAACAACAATAAATCACAACAATACCAATAATAATAGCCAAGCAAAATAGTAGAAAATCATGAATACACTATATATCAATTTTTATGTGGAAAACTCTCTAAGGAAGGGGTAAAACCACGAGACCGTAGTCCACTTTAAAATCTTTCACTAATAAATTAATGGGCTACACAAATATCATCAAGGCACAACTTTGGCCAATACAATTATAATCGTCACCAAAATGGTGGATATCAATTATAAATTTAAGAAACAAAGTGGTAGATCTTACAGGTTGAGAGAGCCAGATCAAGAATCAAATTCATTTACCTTCTAAAGCTTGGTGAACAAAGAAACATATAAAAATTTCTTCAAGATCGAGTAAAGATCGACTGTCTAATCGAAGCAATCAAATTTACTGTTAGATTTGTCCTATTTTCTTTCTTTTGTATCACTCTCTTATTTTATTTCTTTTTATTTTGTGTGGCGACACCAACATGCACACATACACACTTTATTTTTTATTTTTTCTTTCTTTGCTTGCACACAAAGAAGACATATATATTATGGCGGTGGAAAGAATGGGACCACGTTAATAAATCTCCCCCTCACATTTAAGTAGGGAGGTTCTACAAACCCAATATCTCCCTACAAGCAACAAGTTTTTTTTGTAGAAAAGACTTTAGTCATTATATTAGAGTCATTATCATCTATGTATATTTTCTGAAGCTGAAATGATTTGATATCTAGTTTATCTCGAATCCAATGATACCTCACATCAATGTACTTTAACTTGGAATGAAAAGTTGAGTTCATGCTAAGATGACTAACACTCTGACTGTCACAAAATAACACAGACTTCTCTTATTCTTTAACTTGGAATGAAAAGTTGAGTTCTTGCTAAGATGACTAACACTCTGACTGTCACAAAATAACACATACTTCTCTTATTCAAGGCCCAATTCCTATAGAAATTTCTTCATCCACAAGAGCTCCTTACTGGCTTCTATAATAATAATATACTCAGCCTCAATGGAGGATAATGCAATATATTTTTACAACTTTGATTGCCAAGACATCGCTACTCCTACAAAATATATCAAGTATTTAGAATCCATATCAAGTATCTAGAGGTGGATTTTCTAGCATCCGTATATCCATCCAACACAGTTCATCATCATCAAAGCATAAACACACTTTAGGAGTGCCTTTGAGATATCTAAGAATCCATTTCACTGCATTCTAGTGTTCTTTACCCCAATTCTAGAGAAATAGACTAACGACACCAATAACATGAATAACATCTGGCCTTGTGCATACCATAGCATGCATCAAACTACCAACCGCGGATGCATAAGGCACATTCATCATCTCTTCTTTATCTTTCTCACTTGAAGGATACTAATTGGAACTTAACTTGAAGTGGCCTACTAATGGAGAGCAAACTGGTTTTGCATTGCCTATATTGAACGTATTAAGCACTTTCTCAATGTGCTTCTCTTGAGACAACCACAGCTTTTTATTCTTTTTGGCTCGAGAGATCTTTATTCCAAGAATCTATTTTGCCAGTAACAAATCCTCATGGCAAAAGACTTGCCAAGCTCTTTTTTCAAGCTATCAATTTTCTTTGCATCACAACCCACGATCAATATATCATCCACACATAATAAAAGAATAATAAAGTTTCCATCTGCAAACTTTTTCACAAATACATAATGATCCAAAGTAGTTTTGCCATACCCATGGTTTACCATGAAAAAGCCAAACTTCTTATACCATTGCCTAGGAGCTTGTTTAAGGCCATACAAGCTCTTTTCAATCTATATACTAAGTACTATTTGCCTTTGATTTGAAATCCTTCTGGTTGCTCCATATAAATTTCCTTCTCTAAGTCACTATGGAGAAAAGCCATCTTAACATCAAACTGTTCAATTTTCAAATTCATATTGGTTGTCAAACCACGTACAACTCGAATAGAAGATATCTTGACCATCAATGAAAAAATTTCTTCAAAATCAACTTCCTTCTCCTAACCAAATCCCTTTATAACCAGTCTTACCTTGTATCTTGGCTGTGAGCTACTCTGTTTAATCTTCAATCTGAACACCCATTTATTTTTCAAAGTTTTCTTTCCCTTAGGCAGTTTTACCCATTCATATGTATGGTTCTCATGCAAGGATTTCATCTCCTCTTGCATGGCTTTCCACCACTCTTCTTTGGGACCCGTTTTCATGGCCTCTTCATAGTCTTCTAGTTTTTCCCCATTAGTCAACAACACATCCATCGGAAGAGTATCTTTGGGAAGGTATTCTGCCTCTTGTAGATCTTCTAAAATGAGGTGGTTCTTTTGTAATGGCTAGCTTCGCATCATTTTGTACAAGTTCACCATTATATTTTTGCTCATCTCCTTTGTCACCCTATGGAACTACAAGAGGTTCTTCATCAATATCAATAGGAAACTCATTGATAAGCTTTGGCTTCTCATTTTTCTCAGTCTTTAATGGTTTGGTCTTTTAGAAACACCATATCTCTGCTTATTATAATCTTCTTTTCAATAGGTCCCATAGCGTATACCCAAATTCTATATATCTGTAACCCATGAAGATACACTACTTTGATTTGGAATCAAGCTTGGATCTTTAATCTTTTGGAATAGGAACAAAAGCCCTGCATCCAAACATTCTAAGGTGATTATATTAAGCATCTTTTCCTATCCATCTCTTTTCTGGCACATCTCCATAAAAGGTAGCTGAAGGAGAAATGTTAATCAAGTAAACTGTAATCCTCATTGCTTCACCCTGAAAGCTCTAAAAAAGTTTGGCATGAGAGAGCATACATTGAAGCCCTTCAATAATGGTTCTATTCATTCTCTTAGCAACCCCATTTTATTGTGGATTTTTAGGAACTATTTTGTCAAGCTTGATACCATTCTCCTTATAATATTTTCCAAATGGTCCTCCATACTCATTATCATTGTCAGATCTGACACATTTCAACACACTTTCTTCTCGTTTCTCTTTCAGCACTGGCATGAAAATACTTGAACATATCTAACACCTAGTCTTTTGATTTTATAGGAAAGGCTAACACCTTTCTAGAATGGTTATTAATGGAAGTAACATAATATGTGCATCTGCCAACGGACTTATCAATCATAGAGTAAACATTAATATGTACAAAATCTAGAATATTAGGTTTTTTAAATGGAGAAAGACATCTCTGAAATGAAACTCTATGTTGTTTACCAAATAAACAATCGGTGAAGATCTTTAATGGCATACCTGTCAAGAGTAGGATCTTCTTTTTGGTGAGAGTCTCAAGTCCCTTCTTACTCAAATGACCCAGTCGTCTGTGCCACAACTTTATAGAGGAATCTTCAACTGCATTTGCAATCCATGTGAAAATCTTGGCTTGGGTGTGGTAAAGAATGTTCAGCTTCTTTCATTTGCCAAATATCAAGTTGCCTCTTAAAAGCCTCCTCATACCATCATAAAAGAAGTCATAACCTAAATCATCAAGAAGATGAATAGAGATTAGATTAAAGCATCCATCAGGAGTGTATCTACATCTTCCAACCAAATTTCATGGCCAATATTGATTTTAATACATACTCTCGCAATGCCACAATCTTCAGCAAGTGTACCATTTCACATCTTGACATGATCAAAATTTTCAAAAGTGAGAGAGGCAAAATGCTCCTTCTTAGAAGCAATATGGTATGAACACACTGAATCAAGCACTCAGGTGGAATCTTGACTAGTGAAATTCTCATTACTATCATCATGAAAAATACATACATCACCATTAATATCATGACCCAAAACCATGAGTCGAACCAGTATTAAGACCTAGGTAAGTTTAAGGGTCCCGACGCCCATAGTAAGCCTAAACTATGAAAAATTTATCTTTATTATTATATGACTCTGGAACAGTAAGCCTATATTGTGACATTATTTAATAATTAATCAGTAACAATCTTGGCTAGCTTCAATCACATTTAACTCATAGCTTGAACTTGTACTAATTTAATTAAAATACATTTATGCAAAATTCATCGGTCATAATATGATTAAACTATTTCAGTCATAATTTCTCCAAATTCCAGAAAATACTCCACAAGTTATTTATTAGCACGCTATTATTTTTATATAGCCAAAAATAAATTCATCATCCTAATAGCGTAATCAAACAAAAATATGTGGAATATTTTAAATACAACAGATAGTTCATACAAACATTTTTAAGCTGGATATAAATATTTAATCTCTGCGAAGAAAGAAGCAGAGTCTTTATGAACCAGTAATACTCCTACTTCCTGGAAAAGTTTATGAAATGGGGGTGAGTTTCGTTAAACTCAGTGAATAATGATAAATAATATAAACTCACACATTCAAGCAGTATGCTTTGTCAATACATTAAATAGATACACTTTTTACAAGCACGCGTTACAACATTAGCACCTTCAAATATATCACATTCAGATATTCACAATATGTAGAAATTGATCAATAGCGTCACAAATCTACCCAACGACACATGGCCTATTTTTCTCATTCTTATATATTTATATCAGGGAGTCGATCCCCTATACCTAGCTAACGGTCTCATGGTGACTTACGCCGTCCCAATTTTCACCGAAATACAAAGTACACCATTATCACATCACAAGTAATCCAACAATTCAATTATTACAATAAATTATATACAATATATGAATATAATCAAATGCTGTAATTATAAATATTATTGTAGAACTGGAATATTATATTTATAAAATGGATAATACCAAATATAATAACAATGGAATTTAGAAATGAATAATAATATAGGTAGTATAACATGTGTATGAAGGGCGTATATGTGGATGATGGTGTACACAATTTATTATTACTCACAATGATAGTAGAAAATTTCAATTTACTTTAAGTTCTGACTTAAAGGAGCAGTAGAGAAACTCGATTGATTTAGAAAACATATATAATAAGGGAAAATAATATTAGACAAATGATTTCTCTTAATTAAGAATTGAAAGAAGTAATTTAATAGACCTATCTGTCCATTTGGGTCATAAATGTGTAAATTTCAACTCTTATTAAACAGTATTTTTCACAAAAATATAAATGTTTATTTATTTTCAATATAACTCAGCTTTCTAAAATAATAACCCAGTATATTAAATAACTATTCCCTACACAGTTTATTTATTGGTAACTAATTATCCAAATATTAAACCATCAAAATAATAATTCATTTTGCTTACTTTGTTTCCAGTCTCCAAATATCATTTAAATTAGTTTATCTTATTTGATTCTTGATAACCACAAAAATATTTTCTTATATTTAATAACTTAATTCCTTAATTCTAATATTCTCAAAATATATTCATACTCTTAGTTGTAAATTAACACCAACAATAATAATTTTCCTAATAACATAATTCATTTTTATTTATTGTCCAATTTCAATATTTTAATTCAAATCAAAATACACCAACATTCTACCATTTAATTCTCAACACATATTAATAATTACCATAAAAAATTCATCCATATAATAATTACCATCAAACTCATTGAATTTATTTAAAAACCTAAATTATTTTCACTAATCTATACTTTAATTAATTAATAATCCTATAATTTGTCTATAACCCCAATTTAATTTAATTCTACTAAAATATTCTCTATAATTTATTTTCTATTTAATCAAATCTTATTAATATATTCAACTCAAAAATAAGCATAATTAACTCAAATTCATTAATTATATCCTACAATATTAAATTATATTTAACAATCTTATTCCACAATAATTTTTAACTCCTTAACCATAATTTTCATTTCTGCATAATACACCAATATATATATATATATATATATATATATATATATATATATATATATATATATATATATATATATATATAAATATTTTTATTTAATAAAC